>JAKTWO010000045.1:0-66964 GCA_030582055.1 Wickerhamiella lipophila | reverse complement strand
AGGACTCGGATGCCCTCCAGGCAAAGGCTACTACTTGAACTAATTTATTCCGTCTCTTGCACAAACTTATTTTTCCTTGGGGGGCAAGTAAAGAGTGACGGGTGGCGTTTAGTTGGTGATGCAAAGCACCCTGATTATCAGACATACTCGGACAACGACCATTGAGTCAATTCGTGTGTGGCGTGATGCTAGAAAAAATGTAAAGGATAAAAATATGAAACCCAAAGAGACGTACACCCACGCGCGTTTTACTTGCTGGGTTCTCCTGGTTGTTACGGAGGGGTGGTGGAAGCGAAAATATTAGAGTTTGGGGAAACGGTCTTCGCATATATGATATTTGGTACCTTTAGTTTGTATTTCACTGCCAAATCTCGCAAATCACGCGACTCTCGCTCAATTGCAAAGGGGGATCAAAGCGATGGCGGGCCGTCTTGCAGTGAGGGTTCTGCAGTGACGTGTGCAGTATACATATATGCACGATGTTTGCATATATGTGGTTCACCAGGCAGCAGCTATGCGTCTGGTATGCGAATAAATGCGTACTTTTGCACCAGAATGATGCACTCGTATGGGAATGCAGCGTAACTCACGTCTGCCAGGCAGGACTGCACTGTATTTCACATGCACCCCTAGCCGAATATACAGCACGTCTGGTACCTTGCAGGCGAACGTTACTTTGTGTTTTCACGCAGCTAGAGTGTTTGCTTTCACGAATTCTTCGCCGTTCCGCTAGTGCGTTACCATTTGCATGGGCAACTGCAGTTACAAGTGGTCTGATATGACAGCCGGGCCAACGGGTACGCAGAGTGTACTAGGGAGCATTGCTCTGGCACAGAATGGTAGAGCGATCTTGGACTTGACATTCATCCTTGTAAACTCTTCGTTGTGCGCATTTGATTTGAGTAACCCCCTGAGTTGGGCAACCGGCCAGTGATACTAAACCTTCACCCTCAGCCCCAATCGAGATACTCTGCGCTTGATAGTCCCAAGTGTCACTTATCTGTTGTCGACAATTGCTGCTCTCACCAGTACCGACTAGGACCTCCCCCTTTTGGCTTTGTCATCTGAAAAATGTTGGCTCGAGGTATATTGAAAACAACATTTCGCAGGCACACATCCACGCTTGCATCATTGCAAACGGCAGTGCTAGCCAAAGACTATGCTGGTGCGACTGCCGCTCTCCAGGAGCTGCCTAGAGACCAGGTGCGGTCGCGGGAGCAGAAAAACGCACTTGCATCCTCGCATAAACAGCTTTTCGACCACTTGAGGCAGCAAAAAACCCTCGAAAACCTCGAGGAAATCGTTAAAATGGAAAAAAAAGTATACGAGTTCCGTATGGCCCCCTACACCTCTATTGTTGGTGCCCTCAGAATGGCCATTGAGCTGAATGAGCCTGAACGGGGCATCGAACTATGGGTCTCATACCTGGAAGCTCTAGGGGACTGCACGCTGACTCCCATCCCTGAGGTGATCTCGAAAAGTAATCACCTTCACTGCTCCTTGTTGGCGCTCACCTGCTACTTCAAGGCATGTGCCAAGGGCAAGGTCGAGGTGTCTACCACTGCAGCAACGTCGCTGGTCCCTCTCAAGCCCATTCCTGCTGTTGCCAGAGCAGTCACGCTGGGCCCCGAGGATTTGAGTGTTCTCGAGGAGGGTCTCAAGTACCTTCGAACCCACCGCCAGGATTTCGGTAGTGCCGACTACATCAAGCTGATCAGAATGTCCACAAATGAAGAAGTCCGGGTTCTCTACCAGGAAGCCCTTGAGCGCAGTACTACCACGCAGGAGATCTCCGAGGAGGTTCTGGCCGAGTTCATCACTCGGTTTGGTGAGACTCGCCAGACCAGCCTCGCCATCAAAGCGTGGAATGACCTCATGAAGTCGGGTACTGAACCCACTATTGTTGGATGGAACGGGCTGCTCCGGGCTGTCGCGCTTTTACCGCAAAACGCACTGGAAAATTTTGATGCTGTATGGGCCAAAATGCTGAAAAGCGGGTGCGAGCCCGACGCGCAGTCCTTTGGTATCAAGATTGCTTGCTGGGGGTATAATAAAAAGTATGCAGAGGCGCTGGAGCTGTTCAACACTCTGCGGGCCGAGAAAAAACCAAACACTTTGGACATCTTTGTGGTGAACAATATGCTCAACATCTTGCTGCAGCAGAACCTCTTTGACTCTGCTCTTTCACTATTATCGTGGTCGGCCCGCAACGGAATCCCTCCCAACGTGGTTTCATACAACAACGTGCTCGATAGGGCCCTTGTGGCCGATGTGGATATTGCCGACCGAGTATTTGAGGAGATGCGCAAAACGGGCACCAACCCTGACATTGTCACCTGGAGCCAAACTCTTCAACACATCTTCAAGCAGGGCCGCAAGCACCGCCGCGATGTAATGGACAGGGTGGAAAATGTGGTGAGCGCCATCGAGGCCAGTCCTGTGACCCCCAACGCGCAGTTCCTGACGATTCTGGCGGACGGGATCTCGAAAAGTTCAAGAGGCGGCGATATCGAGCGGATCAGAATGCTTTTCGACCGCATCAAGTCCACTAATTTGCGGATCGATATCCCGACGTTTGGTGCGTTTATCGAGGCAGAACTCCTAAACGGAAGTGTACAGCACGCGTTGCAAATTTTTAATTCGATGAAAAATTACGGCCACCCGCCAAATGTACCAACATACACTCAGATGATCCAGGGAGCACTCAATCGCCAGGCGCCAGAGATTGCTCTCCAGGTGTGGGAGAGACTAAATGCAAATACGAGCCATCGCTCCAGGCCTACTGTGTGGACCTATATGTTTATTATTGGCAAAGCCGAGCGGTACCAAGGATCGGCCGCGTACCGTAAATTGTTTGCCAGTGCTATTGAGCAGTTGGCTAAAGATAAAGAAATGGTTGACTACCGACTAGCCGCTAATGTTGCCCGTGCTCAGCAGTTTTTTGAGATCCCTCAGGAGCTGGTGAAACATGCCGAGTTTGTCATTGAACGGGACCACGATGCTGTCTTGGCCCAAAAGTCCAAATGGGGCAAGCAAAAACGTTAAATTTGGGTGCACCAGGTGACTGCAATCGTCAGGTTTTCTCGATGTTTAGTCGGGGTATAGTTAAGCGAGTTATGGATCGCCGCGTTTCGCGGTTGCGTTGTTTATCAGCGACCCTCGCCCCCTCCAAAAGGCTCCTTTTCACCACTCGACCGAGCTGGTTTTGCATTCTTCACCAGCAAACTGAAACAAGCTACGGCGCGAATAAATCCCTCAAATGAGCTGCACACCCACTCAAAACAGCAGGCTGCGGTTAATAAGTTTTGTATATAGAGCGATTTCACGAAATAAGCTGTTGACAATAATTCTGATAGTGGGATATTTGCTAAATATAGACCGGGGCCACACAATACGCAAGACAATGGGGGTGTAAGCAAGCAGACGCAGCTTTAGCGCATAATTGCACGCAAACCAGACGCGCGTCCCTAGTCGGCCCAACCCAAAAATAGAGTCACAAGCATGTGAGCGGGAGACTCCAAAAACCCGGGATAAAAAGGGAAAAATCCCAGCATAAAGCGGTTCCAGTGTGTTTTTTGCGGCTCCAACTGGCCCATCGCTGTGGCTTGCCGATATTCCTCCTGCGAGTCCACATGCACCGATCGCCCATGCATATTACGGATCATCCTCAAATGCCAGATATACAAATTGCTTGTGAGACAACCATTGACGCACAAAAGATGTCTTTTGGCGGGCAGCGTGCAGCCGTACTTTTGCACCTCGGTTCAGGGTGGTCTGCTTTTCGTCCCGAGGTCCTCGGTTACTTTCAGGTTGCGTGCATAGCACACCCACACACACACGTGTTGGTGAAATACCCTAGGCATTCTCTTGGCAGAATCATAAAACCAAATACGTGGTTGGGGGGGAACCCGTGCGTGTACCGTCTCGTGGATGCTCAAGCAGAGAACTGGTGGCGATTATCGCCAATGCCGGCCACAAAGCACTCGAGCACATATGCGCACCTGCAATTGAGGGTTACCTCCGAAACAAGCATTGATTCAAAGGCTTGTTTTAAGGGTCAAGCGAAGAAAAAAAAAATTTCAAGAGTTTGAAAAAAAAAATTTCAGGCAGCAGCAGCACTAGTGGAACAGCAAGCTCTAGTAGTAAGCTCCGGTAGATATGTACTACTAGCTAAACGATATTGGGAGCCAACCTGTCATTCCAGGAAAGGAATCAATCATGTACCTCGGTAATGGAGGCGAGATCACCTGTGAAATAGGCGAGAGGATGTGTGGGGGTCTTTGGAGAAGAGGGTCGAGGAGGGGACCACTTACCGCTGCACGCCAAGAGGTTCACTTTTAGCTCTAGAACCTGCTGGACCGACTAGACACCTCGGCTGCAGGCAGCAAGGTTGAGCATAATTGACGTTGAGCCGCTACTGCAGTACCTACATGAATTGTGTATGGTAACGGGGCGCAAGCCGCATATTCCTGCATGCGGGTGCGCCACAGTTGATTTGAAATGGGTCGGCAAGTCCTTGGGGCTTGAGAGGCAGCCGTTGCGCGAGCAGCGCTCGCTTCTTTGTGATCAGATTCCTATTGGTTTAAATCGTATCACAGGTCGGACGCGAACCAAATCTGAGACTCTGGTTGCTAATTTTATGCCCCCTGGCCCGCCTCCCACCCTCTTCCCACCCCTTGCGTCATAATACCGCAAAATATCAGAGACACATTTAGCCGAGATATCAGGCTAATGAGAAGCCTTGTTCGCTAAAACCAGGCAGAAAGATCGAGAATCTATAGTGTGTATGTACTTGATACGTATTGGCTCGCGTAAATTCCCACTTTAATTGCGCGCCAGAACTTGCATACTTGGGACCCTTAGTAAGGGTACGGGTTCTTGATGAAAAGGTACAGACAAGAAGCGGGCAAGAGGCAAAAAAAAAAAAAAGAAAAACAAAAAAGTGTCCGCAGCAGCCATTGACATTGTAAAAGCAGCCATTGACATCAAAATGTCATCAACTTGCGTATGTATTGCGGTTATAGTGAGAGTTTTCCCAAGTATGAGGGTGTGTGCACTACCTGATGTGAAATTCTGCGATCCGGGTGGCCCCAAGGCGGCACATGTCCCGATTTAGAAACAGGCGAGCCTCTCCAGAGACTGCACAACCGTCTGCGTACGCTTGGCGGTCGCTTCTGATGGGAACTTGCATCTATGTCACATGTAGAAAATGATTTGGATGGTATCCTGCAAATAGTAACGCTTGTGACGCTGTGTTGGTGTGCACAAGGGAGCAAATGGAAATTGGCCATGATTCATGGCGGATCAAGGCGGTACCAAGGCGGGCGGGAAAACCCAAATGTCAAGTAAATGGTTTAACAAGGGCCCGCTTCGGTCCCTGGATCAACGGGCGCTTAAAACACCTGCCGCGCGGCTGGCTGCCCCTCGCCCGCGAGCACTAAATATGCTAGAACATTCGATTGTAAACTACTAGATCTTGGTGTATAGGAGCGTAACATATATTTTCAGCATGAGACATGCCGTACACCAAGGTAAGGGCGTGTGGGTTAGCGGACGCAAGCGGATGCAAGCCTGCGCGCGCGGATGCAGCGGGTGCGAGCGGATGCTAGCTAACAGCCAGTGCATGCATATGCGGCATGCTCTTACGTGGTCATACATATGCACTGTGTAAATTTGCTTGGCTTTGAATGTATAAGAAGTCAGGCACCTCCGTTGGCGACGCCGATCTTTGCGAAAGTGAGACTCTGCGCGCTAGTTTCTCGAGCTCCAAATTAGGGTGATTGAAGTATACCGGTGATAATTAGACCGAGCAGCCGCCTACATTATCAAATTCGTTTGGTCGTTTGTGTACCCCCTTTTTCGTACCCCCCTTTATGATCCAACTGCCCAATTCAGATCAATATCATCATCAACCACCACATCTTTCGTCATCTCATTACCCGAAACTGAACAACCAATATCCATACTCCGAAGTCCCGTTTTCGAGCGGCGATATAAAACAAGAGGACTCGATGCCAAATCTTCCTAGTCTTCCCAGCATTGCCAGCATGCTTGATGGCAACCAGCGGCCTCAGGGGCAGGACCAGGGACAGGGTCAAGGCCAGAGCCAAACCCAAAACCAGACCCAGACCCAGACCCAGACTCAAAACCAGGTTCCTAGCGCAAAGCATAGTCCTAACCAGTCCCAAAAGCCCCAGCCTGCTCAGCTATCGCCCGCTATCGCCCGTGAACAGCCTCAGCATCAGCAGGCGTATCACCTCGGCCAGCAACAAGGATATCCCGTGCACGGTCAGCAGTCTCTTGCAGGCCAATCACACCCGCAATCTCCTCAACAGAGATCGCATGTATCTTCTGCGCCCCGTGAGAGCCCCAAATCTACAACCTCCTCGCCAACACCTTCCGTGGACTATCACAATATGCAGCAACCGCACCCACCCCATCACCATGGTTACATGGCACCACCTTCTGGGGTTTCACAGGTCCCTCAAATGACTCCTTTAGGAGTTCATCAGGTACCCCAGGTCCATCAGGCCCATCCTCAGGGAGCACAAGTCCCTCAGGGTGTCTCACAGCCCCACGCACATTCACAGGTCCAGATGCAACAAGTACAGGTGCCTTCGTCGTCACACCATCACCAAATGCCCCCATACGTGATTCCTCCAGGAATGGGCCACCCAGGGGCACCAAGTACCCACGGGGTACCTGAAATCCCTGGCCATCCGGGGCAACATGGTCACGCGTCTCCAGCTCCTCAGTACATGATGGACCAGCAGCAGCAGTACTGGCAGAAACCGCAAATGTACCCCATGTACCCGGTGATGAATGGAATGCAACCGATGCCACCCGTCATGCAGTACTACCCTGCCGCGTCGCCTTACCGCCAACGTGGTCACTCGATGGGCCAAGAAATCAAGCGGCGTACCAAGACCGGCTGCCTGACCTGCAGGAGACGGCGGATCAAGTGCGACGAGCAGCATCCCATGTGCAAAAACTGCTCAAAATCGGAGCGGATCTGCCTTGGGTACGACCCAATCCTCATGAGCTTCTCAGTGGACAAAAACGCAAGACTAAAACAATTGCAAACAAAGCGCAGGCGCTTTGCCCAACGTCAAAAATATGATAAAATGCGTATAATCTCGCTGGTCGAGTCTACGCCTGTGGATGCCCCGCACACGTGGGAGCAGGTGGTGGAGCTTTTCCGGTCCATCACTCCGCAACTGGACGAGCTATTTGAAACCCGGCAGTTTAGCGCCATTGCCCAGCATGTGAGCCAGCAGCTAAAGCACCAGGGCGAATGCAAGATTGTCGGTGAGCTCGAGGTGATCCGCCAGCTGGTGGCCATCATTTTCAGTGACCGCAACTTTGATGCCCTCAATGTCCTGGATTTCCCCGGCGCAAACCTCGAAAAGCTGCGCACCACCAATGACTATACACTTGTTCGTTCGCTGGTCGAGGCGCTCACACTGGCTGATGGCACCCTGCACACAGCCCACGTTGCCGATGAGCGCATTCATGGCAAGGTCATGCTAATGAAGCAGGTGATTTACGCTAAAGAAATCAGGTCGCCGACACCCGTCAGCGCTGGTGAGATCCTCCACTCGGCATCGAATGCTGTGAATAACCCCCAGCAAGCATGGATCACGATCAGTGACCTGTTGACTCGCGGCGGCCAAGATGTCCAGGTCACTGCTCCAGTGGGACCGCTGGGCACCCTGGTCATCATGAGTGCCGGCAAGGATGCGGCCCAGCAACTTCTGTTAAAAGACCTGGATCCGTTCTCTAGAACTCTTTTGGAGCTCTCTCTGGATCCCCCACAGCAAGCGTAAAGCAAATGAAACGCTCAGCTTTGTAGATATGTAATTTTGAACTCCTTTTACTTTAATTAACTATTGGTGGTTGTGAGCAGCAGGCACTGCTGTGTGCGTGAATACCTGCCGTCTCCAGTCGCAATGGATTCCTGTGATGCCAGGACCTATGTCATCGTGCAGCACACTGTTACTTGAACTATGCAGTCTATCATTCCTGGCGTGAACAAATATTTGCACTCGTATTTTTCAGACTAGACTTGGCGCCACCGTCTCCAGTGCGTACTAGCGGACCGTACGAGCACTCTTTCCTCCCGATTCAGGGCAGGACGGCTCTCGGAATTGTATAAATATGATAAGATCGGCATCTGCATGAATGCGGTTACAAAAGTCCCATTGAGGCAGCACTGCCGATCAATGCTTGTGCATTCGGGAGTTCTCCAGTATCAAAAAAAAGTGGGCAAAGTATATACAGTCTAGTCGATTGGCCAGCGATTGGCCAGCGACGGGCCAGCGACGGGCTAGCGACGGGCCAGCTACTAGACTAGACAGTTTAGTTGACTATATTGAATTCTGAGGCTGTTAATTTATCATGTGTCAAAGGCACCTCTAAAACCCGAGCCCCGCCAGCTCGTCCATTATATGCAGATACATGGCCCCCGCATCGAAATCATGGTTCCTTGTTTTCTTTTTGTACTGGCTCAGATTAATTACATCCCAGTGATCAGCACGGTCAATTGTGCCCTTGTAATCTCCCCATTTCGAGCTCTCTACGCTCACCAACCCATCATTCGGCCCCTCGTGTGCATACAAAAGTTTCCAGGTGGGAAGCAGCGGTGAAGCCCACGAGGGTGAAGACTGGGCGCCATAGCTCATGTACTTGATGCCCTCTTGGTCCTGGATGCTCTTGTTGAACTCTTGCATACGCCCCGCAGCCAGCTCGGCGAATGCCCCCATGGTACCGGGCAACCTGTCGGTTACGGGTAGGGCCATGTCTGCCAAAGAAGTTCCATGATGGGGAGTGGCAATGGTGGTGAGTGATTTTACCTGAAAGTTGGGGGTCGAGAGCCGCGCGACCATGTACCGGGCATCGAGCCCCCCCATTGAATGGCCAATAAGGTTGACTTGCTCGAACCCTGACTTTTCGGCCAAGATCATCTCTCGGAGGGCATGCGCACGCGCCTCAATGGACCCCAAAGGAGGGACACTGTCGCTGAGGACCCGCGCGCCGTGATCCTCGAGCACTTGCTCAAGGCCGTTCCAGTATTGGTAAACGAGGCTGCCTATTTGTATCTTATCAAAGCCAAGTAAGCCATGGCATAGCACTATAGGATATTTAGGTACCCGATATGAGTTTCTGCGGGCCTTGAACTCTGTTCTTATGAGCATGCTGGGGACCAGTAACTCGGTTGGGGACCAGCACAGGGGACCAGCACAGGGGACCACCACCCCTACCCTCAAACAGACCGCTTACTCATGCATACTCATGGCGCAGCACAAACCTTATCAACCTTACTCCATACCATAATAGAATTAAATAACAACACCACCACCACCACCACCCCAAAAAACATATAGCCTTTATTCCTGAAACAAAGCTGCGCAAGTGTCCTCAAATAGGCGGCGCGCAGTTGGCTTCACGTGATTCAAGGGGTTACGCCCCCCTAATAAAAAGCAAACCAAGGGGTAGGCAAAGGGGTCTACCGCTAACACATACGCACACACACACACACAAACTCTTGTTGAAGAAACCAAGTGCGTATATGAAAAATCTTACTGGTTTACCGGTACCGCCGCCCCACGGGCGCAGAGAGTACCAGAGCCTTCCTGGCGAAGGCAGCGGGGACGACAACTACTCGAACCCCTTTTCAGAGGGAGAGAGCCCCGGAAACGATAGCAGTAGCAGCAACCGCAGCGACAGTATTGGCTACATGAAGCGAGACAGCTCTCGCACCAACTCCACGCGCGCGTTCACGCCCAGTTTACTGCCCGGGAGCGAGTATAACCGGTACCCGCAGAACTTGAGCGGCCCTGGCTCGCGGCCATACTCCCAATACAGCCAGAGCTCCAACGGGCGGTCGCGGTCCAACTCGTTTTCGAGCTTTGATCAGGAAAGCAACCCGTTCATCAACGCCGACTTTTCGCCCTTTGGTGGGTACCCCGCCAGCGATTTCCCGCTCCACATTGATGAGAAAGAGGCCGATGATTATTTGCACAACCCGGATCCGATCGCGGACGCCAAGCGCCGCCAATGCCTCAATCCGGACAAGCGGGGCTGGGGTACGCTGTTGGCCCTGATTGCACTGATTTTGGGCTGTCTTTTTGTTTTCATCGTGCTCCCGGTCCTGGCATTCACTGGTATCACCTCGCACAACCCTCCCGAGCACGGCGTCGCCCAACCGGTCAACGTCAGCGAGCTGTTGTCCCCCTACAAGTATGGCCTTCTTAGTGCTGTGCGTACATCGCTTATTGATGAGGATACCCCCGATAGTGCCAAGACTCATAAAAGCAAGAGGGGCGAGGAGTGGCCGCTGGTATTCAGCGATGAATTCGAGGTCGATGGCCGCACGTTTTACGAAGGTGACGACCAGTTTTGGACTGCTGTGGATATTCACTATCAGGCCACTCAAGATCTTCAATGGTACGAGCCTGATGCCGCCAGCACCAAGAACGGGTGCCTGCGACTACGCCTCGATGCATACAAGAACCACGACCTCAACTATCGTAGTGGTATGATGCAGAGCTGGAATAAGCTGTGCTTCACTCAGGGGTACATTGAAATAGGCGCTCGTTTACCGGGTAATGGCACCATTCCTGGTCTTTGGCCTGGCCTGTGGACGCTCGGTAACCTGGGTCGTCCCGGCTATAAAGCCACTACCGACGGTCTCTGGCCTTATAGTTACGATTCGTGTGATCCAGGCATCACTCCCAACCAGAGCTCAGTCGATGGTATCTCTTATTTGGGGGGGCAGCGTCTGTGCAACTGTGTTTGTCCCAATAGCGATCACCCCAACGGTGGTGGCGTTGGTCGCGGAGCCCCCGAAATCGATATTATCGAAGGAACCGTTCAAAGCGGTGTTGGAATTATCTCTAATGGTGAGGTATCGCAATCTTTGCAGGTGGCTCCCATGGATATCTGGTATGTCACCGATTACCAGTTTATTGAGGTTTACGATGAAACCATCACCAAGATGAACTCATGGGCTGGCGGGCCCCTTCAGCAAGCCGTCTCCGGTGTTTCACTGCTCAACAACGAGTGGTACGAAAAGAGTGAGGAGCAAGCATTTCAGTACTACGGGTTCGAGTACTTGAACGACGAAACTGATGGGTACATCACCTGGTTTGCTGGTAAACCCGTGTGGAGCATGTATGCTCCTTCTGTGGGCCCTAATGGTAATGTTGGCCCTCGTTTGATCTCGAAAGAGCCCATGAGCATTATCATGAACTTTGGCATCAGTAACTCGTGGTCGTACATCGCCTGGCTCGATCTGGAGTTCCCGTATACGTTTGAGATTGACTATGTGCGCATTTATCAGCCTCGTAATGCCATCAACGTCAACTGTGATCCCAAGGGGTTCCCCACAAAGCAGTACATCAAGGATCACAACAATGCATACTTGAATGTTAATTTGACAAGCTGGGCCGAAGCTGGTTACGCTGCTCCCAAGAACAAGCTGATGCATGGGTGTTGAGGCCAGCATGGCCCTCGGATGGCCCGCTCGCAAAGCAAGGCTGCATCTCCCATTCCTTGCTTGTCAGAATGTATTTCTTTATTTTTAATTATATAACAATATCAACCAGCTGAGGGTGGAGAGCCTGATGGTCGAGCCGATGGTCGAGCCGATGGGCGAGGGCCTGACGCCACGATTTGCCACATTTACCAGGCTCCAGGGGCCGTTCCCTCACATTTAGACAAAACTCGACCCAGATTATTAGAGCAGTCGGGTAAGTAGCCCATTCTACAGCCCATTCTACAGCCCATTCTTGTAGATCATCCCTATACAACCCGCCCATATACACCCCCCCATATACCCCCCTCTTACCCCCCCTCAAGGAATCTAAAAAGGGTCTTGGCTTTGGTTTCAAAACATTATGGTTGAACCGGTGTCGTTTGGGCTGTCCAAGGGCCTTCAAAAGAGTTCAAGCAAAATTAATCTCGCTGCCATGGGCGGTGGGGCCAGTTATTCGGGGTCCGCGGCGCTGATGAACCAGCAAAGCAGCAAGCCAAAAGAGGGCGGTGCGCCGACACTGCTTAAACGGAGCAGAAGTATGGGGACTTTTGGTAATTATGTCGACTTTGGCAAGCAAGCGGTTGAAGAAATTGGCGGAAAGCCCTCAATAGGCGCCAGTGGTGAGGTCGAGGTGGGGGAGCCAGTCGGGGGGCTGGATGGACCTAATCCTGGTGGAAATGGGTCTGATGGACCTAATCCTAGTGGACTAGATGGAACCGGCTCCAGAGGTACCGCCAGTCCTACGGCCAGTCCTACGGCCAGTCCTACGGCCACCCCTAGCAGCCCTGGCAGCCCCACCCCCGGCGCCCAACTAGATACCCCCGAACTATGTGACGATAATAATCTCCATCACATGCCAATGGCCCGTGTCGACTATTTCTCCCACGAATGGAACGAAAGCGATCTCGCCGGGTCATGGCGGTACATTGTCTCTCGCCGCCAAGACATGGCCAATAGTGCCCGTCTCGAGAACGCCAGCTGGCGCACATGGGCCAAAGCCAAGTACAAGCTCAAGACAGTACGCCCAGAAACAGTTAATTGGCTCAAAGACTACGATGTCACATGGCTATACGGCCCATTATATCATGAACGGAGCTCCACAGATTGGGATAAAGCCGAGCCAATAAACCCGCTGCCCGAGGTCAAGAAAAAGGGCAGAAAAGCCGACAGCATCAAAAGCATTCTCAAAAAGAAAACCATTGCCGAGATCATGCTCGAGGACCCCCCCGAATTCCAGGGCCCGACCGACAATTACCTGCGTCACCATAATTATCGCCAGATCACAACCGATTGCACGTCGACAAACATCGCCAAACTGGTCAATTCACAGTACTCCCAGACCGCGGCGACGACCCGTGTGCAAACACCGGAACCAGAGGACAAGCACGTGCACTTTAATGCCCGGGTCGAGCAGTGTATCTCGCTTGACCCCGAGGAAGCACAGCAGCAGCAGAGTGAATCGGATTCCGATAGCGAAAACGAAGAGGGGGGCCTATTTTTGGGCATCCAACGCCACCAATCATCAAGCACCTCGCTGGCCAGCACCGCCTCCAGCTCTCGCACAATCGCTCCATTACCGGCCACCACCCTTAATATGCCCGACGATGCCGAGAATGTACAAGAGCAGCAGCCCACTCAGCACGTTTCCAGTTCTCGCAACTACGATTACAATAGCGTTTACACCGGCAAAGCTCCTGCATTCAAGATTGTAGACCCCGAGGTGCAGGCGGTAGAGGTACCGCAAAGCGTTCAATCAGAGATCTCCAAGGAAAACGTTGCTGAGAAAAAGCGCCCTGCTGCTGTGTCTTTTGGTTGCAAGCAATAAAGTGTATTTATGATGACTAGGTTGGCTGATTGTAAATTGTACAGATTGTATAAAATTAATTTAAATGCGAATGCGTGGGCTAGGACCAGGGTGGGCTCGGGGCTAGGACTTCCCAGCCAGGGCTCGGGGCCAGGACTACCCAGGACTACCCAGCCAGGACCAGCCAGGACCCCGGCCCATCACAAGAGCTCATTCAAACTAAACAAGCGTTTCACCTCAAGGCTCAGCCTCAGCGTGGTGTCGTCCATTGGACATCTCTGGTCCCACTGCCACAACATTTCTGTAAACAGCTCCTCGTCGTTTGAGCTTATTGCAAACTGCATGCGATTCAGAAACTGCCGCTGTTCCTGCCCGACCCCCATGAGATTGCCTTTAAAACTCGGGCTGAGGGCCCCACAAAACAATTGCTTGATTGCGGAATTTTCGGGGATGTGCAAATGCGAAGCCGTCATAACTCCAATTGCTCTATCATATGCCAGCACTGCTTCCTCGAACCCTTGCGGGGTACTGGATTTACGAGCAAGCAGCTCTGCTACCTCCAAGAGACAAGTTGCGCCCCTTTGGAGCTGGTTTTCGGCAAAGTAGAGCGCCGATGCACGTTCCAGGGCATCCCTTGCTCTATCAATCTGGCCATTGTGACGATACGCCTGCGCTACAAGCCGTGAAGCCATGGCAGTGAGGCTAGCCGTGGTGGTGCTCCCGACCCCCAGATCCAGGGCAAGCTCTAGGGACTTGATCGCTTGAGGGTAATTCCTGGATTTGAGGTACAATTCCCCTGCTTCCACCGCATAATCCTGGGCTGATGATGCCCCAGCAGAACGCCTAGAGACCCGGACCCCGTGCATGAAGCAATCGGCCGCCCGCACGAGGTTTTGCTGGGCCTTGAAGAGGTTTCCGGCGGTCCAGTACAACTCCTGCGCTTCCTCATTGGCGGACGTGAACAAATGGCCTACAAGGCTGCGCTTATATGCTTGTTTCTCCAATTTCTCAGGGTCCATGAGTCATGGAGGACTTTGAACACAAGCAGCGGACTGTAAACGTCCCTTGCGAGCTCTGGCTGCTGATTTCTAAATTTATAGATCCCAACCCACTCTTATACCTTTGCCTGGCGCGAGTGTGCCAGTCATCGAGACAGGTGTTTACCTGCGACCAGTTATGGCAGTACCTTGTACCGGTAGAGGGCCCCTCAAAAGGGTTTTATAGCGTATTCGAAAAGAGATTTAGCACCAAACCAAAGCACGAACTACTTCAGATTCGCGCAAACTGGCAATCATTGCTTGAGGATGCTGATTGTGCTGCTGCTGCTGGAGTCTCGAGGCACTCTGGGCGTCCCCGGCGGCAAGAACTCTCAACTCTCGATATGAGTCTTTCGCTCTGCAAACGAATTGACTCCCCCACCAAAGTCTTGGACACCCAGTTTTGGAAGTGCGCCCTAAAGCAGAGCCCACTGCTGTTGGAGCATGCACCCGCGTGTTTCAAGACTGATCCGGACTTGGTACTTTTTGCAATCCAGCAAGCACGCTGCTCACCTGTGTTGTTGCCAGCTGGGTCGCCCGTGTTTGAGAACCTGGCAGTGGCAAAAGCCGCTATAGAACATGCCCCCAATACCATCTCCAAGATCCCTACTGAATTTATCAGGGGTCATATGGACCTCTTGTACCGTGCTATAGAGCTTCACCCCTGGGTAATTATCCAGGACTCGCTCCTGTGGGTTCGAGACGACTACCAGGTAGCAGAGCTAGCGGTCTCGAGATCGGGGCAGCTGCTAGGGATACTCAGCGATCGTTTGCAATCGAATCGCGAGCTAGTTTGCCTTGCGGTCGCAAACTATGGAGCAGCTCTCCAGAATGCACCCCCTGAACTGAGAGCTGACCGCCAAGTCGTGCTAACCGCTGTTGACAATTATGGTATGGCTTTGCGGTATGCTTCTGAGCAGCTACGTGATGATAAGGCCGTGGTACTTGCAGCAGTCAAGAATAATGGTGACGCCCGTTCGTTTGCTAGCCAGTCGCTTCAATTTGATCGTGATATAGTTGCTGCGGCGCTCATGTCGCTACGTAGCTGAGTATTTATTGAGATGGTGGATCGGCCAAATGGATGGGGAATGGCCTGTTATGTGTGCCCTACTGGCCTACATTTGGGTACCTCTAGGAGTATAGGCACTACGTAGCTGAGTATTTATTGAGAGGGGAATGGCCTGTTATGTGTGCCCTACTGGCCTACATTCGGGTACCTCTAGGAGTATAGCCACTAATCGAATATACCTAGAAACAACTACTCACTGCCTGGCTGCGAATAGCCCCACCCACTCCACCCCTCGACCACCCCTTTTCAGATGGATAAGCTCGATAAATTTCAGTTTCAAGAAACTCTCTCGACCAATACTCTCTCTAAACTAGTGCACGTTCTCGGGACTATTGATGGGGAGCCCTGTATTTTGTCTGTTTCGAGCCAGATCCCCCAGGTCCCTCTCGAGGTGGATGCCACTCATATCCTCGAGATGAACGGCATCTACTCCTGGGGACTTTGTCTTACCAAAAACGAGCTCCCCAAGTCGCCCAATGTGAAAATCGACTGTATCTTCCCTGCCACTCAAACCCATATCGACAAGTATAGGGCCCAAAAAGTCAAAACTGTGGTGGAGACCCCCGAGATCTACCAAAAGGTTGTCAAGCCATACATTAATACAATGCGAGGCGAACGGCTCGATTGGGTCAAGGCGATTCTTCATGAGGGCGCGGAAGCCGATCAAGTGCTGTACAAGGATACCCAGTTCTTGCTGCTCCCCAACCAGCGTTGGGATCGCCAAACCATGGAGACACTCTATTTGATGGTATTATTCTATGATGAACAGCTTGCGTCTATACGTGATCTCAAGACAGAGCACTTGCCATTGCTGGAGCATGTCCAAGCCAAAGTGCTGGAGATCTGCCATGAGCGGTGGGGGCTCGAGGCTAGCCAGCTTAAGCTTTACTTTCACTATCACCCGAGCTATTACCAGCTTCACATCCATGTAGCGCATGTTGAATTGCAGCAGCTGGATTTCGGGCGCTCAATTCTTGTGGATAACGTTCTAGACATGATTGATGCGAGAGGCGATCTGGAGAAGAGCACAATTAGTTATGTTCTTGGTGAAGGGCATAAGCTTGCCAAGTTGATGAGTGAGTAGGTGCTGTTTCACCCTCTCAATTCTCTCAATCAATACCAACCCCATCTCTCTACACTAAACTATCTATCGTCTAGGTTTAAGGTCTAGACCATGGCCGTGCGGCTTACCAACTCTACCACAGAAGAATACGCAGGGTATGGAAGCTGCGACCCTTACTCCAACATAATAAACTAAAATGCATAGCCCCACTATTGAGCTCGCGGCATTTCAAAGCAATCTATTGCATTGCAGCAAACTTGCGTTCACGTGACCCGGTAATCATATATAAGGCCAAGCACTTGCTCTCCTCTTCCATTGAAAATGGGAGCCGCTTCAAGTTCACCCCTCTCTGATAACAGAAAGAGCGAGATTGACGGCAAGATCAAAGACAGCCACGTTTTTGTTGCCTCTAAATCGTACTGCCCCTACTGCAAGCGCGCCCTCTCGGCCCTCAAGGAGGCTGGTGTCGCTGATGCCGATGTCATTGAGCTTGATTTGGATGAGGATGGCGCCGCTATTCAGAGCTACCTCGCCGAGGTCTCTGGTCAGCGCACTGTGCCCAATATCTGGATCAAGGGCAAGCACGTTGGTGGCTGCGACGATCTCTTGAGCTTGCACAGCTCCGGAAAGCTCAAGTCGATTCTTTAAATGTAGCTATGTCTTATGTAAATAAGTCATCTTTGACTAGATTGTGTTCATGGGCACGACCATGAGTGCGGGATGGGGAATCGGATCAGACCAATTGCCAGGTGTGTGTGGGTTAATCAGTATCCCCAATGAGTTTGCCTGTAATGAGTTTCTGTAACGAGTCTGTCTGTAACGAGTTTACCAACCCATTAAACGGACCCGCCTCAGCCGAGGATCACAATGCATCCTCTGCAATGTCCCTGTCCAGAGACGATTCCTGCTAAAAGTATGATTCAGATATGAGCTAGACTCACACGCCCTAGAGACTCTTTGTATTCAGCTCAAATATCTCCTTGAATACCCATGTGGGGCTATGCATGTAGTGCATGGTGCATGCAGGTGGGATACTCTAAATAGCCCTTCAGGTTCTCGAATCGTGAACCCGGAGATCTTTTTCGCAGACTTTGCTACGCACAAGGCTGAGTTGCGGTCCTAAAATCTACACTCACCGCCGGGGCCCAGCATCGAAAAAGCCAAAATCACGTGACCCGTTTTCCAGTCCTTATTATAAAATTTATTTCTCATCATCCACCAAAAAATATTCAAAATGGGAAAAGCACAGAAATATAAAAAGCCCGAGCCCGTGGAGCCCGTGGAGGAGCTCAATCCGAGTGATTTCGCCTCTACTGATGAGGAGTTTGGAGGTTTCGAGAGCAGCTCTGATTCCGATAGCGACGACGAAGAGCAGCAGGCACAGGAGGAACTCGAGGCAGTAAACCAGCCCAGCAAAAAGAGCAAGAAACGTGGTGCGGATGCCGAGCAAGAAACGGAAAAGGCAAAGAACGGTGTGGTGTACGTGGGCCGCATCCCTCACGGATTTGACGAAAAGGGAATGCGTAAATATTTTTCACAATTTGGAGACATTCTTAATCTGCGTCTTTCTCGAAACAAGCGCACAGGATCAAGCAAGCATTACGGGTTCATTGAGTTTGAGACCCCCGAGATTGCCGATATCGTCTGCGATACCATGGATGGGTACCTGCTGTTTGGGCACGTTCTCAAGGTGAAGCGTGTGGAGGCCGCCAATATCCAGGAAAACCTCTGGGCCGGCTCCAACAAGAAATACCAAGCTATCCCTTGGTCACAGATTGGCAAGCGTCGCTATGACCGTAAGCACAGCCGCGAATGGTGGGAGGAGCATCAAAAGGCTGCTCTTGCCCGTAAGTTGCAGCGGTCCAAGAATCTAAAGAAGCTTGGTATTGATTATACTTATTAAAATATGTAATTTAACTTGACTTGACCAGGGGGCGAATTAGCTCCATAGGTGATTACGATCGGTAGAGAATATCTGAGATGCAGAATAAATGCAAAAGGTATGATTTTATGTGCAAACTCAATAGAAGAGAGCTACACCTGTGAGAAGCTGGATTTGAGTGAAATATAAATGGTCGATTGGGCCCCCATTCCTATACGCTCTGGAGACTTTTATGGCTACCTGACGATTATACGGTAACTATACCCTAAATTAATTATTGCTCTGAACAGAAATGCACCCACTTGCTCTACAGCTCTTTTGGAGTCATTTAAGCCCGTGAACCTGCCTATAGTGATAAAAGTAGCACTCTGAACTTGATAAAATGAGCAAAACGGATGCAATTTGTCAAGATCATAACTATACTAAACAGCTCTCGGCTTCAAGTCTCAGGGAGAGACAGCCTTGGGGATGCCGATTGGGGAGTAGTGATGTGTTCTGTCGCTAATGCGATACCCCAGTGCGTTTCTAGCACTCACACGTGAATATCAACATATCACAGCTGTTTTCAATATATAGCTCAGCCTTGTAAGCACTGAACCTCTCTTGCGAGAACAGTGGCGGGTGTAGAAACTGCTGCTTTAAATATGCTGCGTAGGGCGGGGGTATATAGTTTCTTTTGCTTTCCACGTTGTGCATAGTTATTTTCCTGGCCGTAAGCCGGAATTCATGGCTCTGATCGAAATCCAAATTTTCAAAAATGACTTTCTCGAGTGGTCATTATTTGCTAGCTCCTAGGCGGGGGTTTGAAAAAAACAGGCAGGTTTTCTGATACATAATCCTGGGTATGTGTTCGTCTGCGGTCAAATCCACGTGTTCAGCAAGGCTTCCCGTCCGATCAGCCATATTTAAGTCCGTGAGAGCCCTATTCAGTATTGCGGTCGGAGACGACGCGAGAACGGAGGGTACTGCAGATCTCTTTAATTTTTTTTTGACGCAGTGGGGCACACATGTTGGGCTTTGAAATGGCTCACTGTACGCTGGAGCTACAATTACCCTCACGGCTTACCTGTAGCTAATAAAGAGGTGGGTCCCTGACCTGCAGCATTCAATGCATGGGTTAGGTGTGAGAGCCTCATTTCTATAGATCAGGCTAGCCGCCAAAGATAGGATATATATGTACAATATATAATATAGCATCACTGCAAATAATTCTCGACTATTTTTTTTTTTCTTCTAATTAGATATTTTTAACCTCGGTGGCAACCTCCTCTACGGCGCTGCCCTCAGTCAATGCACGAGTCTCCTGCAAGTGCTGGAACATTTTGAGAGCATCCTCAAGTGAGACGGTCTCGCCCTTGCTCTGCTTGGACTGGTCATCACGTCTGCGGATATTGACACTGCGAGTGTTTTGCTCCTCCTCACCAACAATAAGAATGTAATTGTACTGGCTGAGCTGTGCCTGTCGGATCTTCTTTTGCAAAGTATTGGGCCCCGAATCGACATCAGTAAAGAAGCCGGCCTTGAAAAAGTGATCACGGACTTGTTGGGCATAGTCATAGTACTTGGGGCCAATACCAATGACCATGATTTGGCGAGGGGAGAGCCAAAAGGGCCACTTTCCAAAGAAATGCTCAGCCAAAATACCAATCATACGCTCAAAGGAGCCGTAGATTGCGCGGTGGATCATGACGGGGCGCTGGTAACGGCCTTCGTTCTCACCCTCGTGGGCAGCATCCTGGAACTTGAGCTCAAAGCGGTTGGGCAGCTGGAAATCAAGCTGGATAGTGGCGCACTGGTGCCAGCGGTTGAGGGCATCGGAGATCATGATATCGATCTTGGGGCCGTAAAAGGCACCGTCGCCAGGGTTGAGCTCCCATTTAGCTCCCCAGCCATCGAGGGCTTCACGCAGCATATCCTCGGCATTATTCCAGGTTTCGAGCTCACCCAGGTACTTTTCGGGGCGGGTAGAGAGCTCCATCTTGAACTTGAATCCCAAGACGCCATATACCTGCTTGAGGAAATCAAAGACGCCGGTAATTTCGTCTTTGATTTGGTTTTGAGCACAGAAAATATGGGCATCGTCCTGCTGGAAACGACGGACGCGAGTCAGGCCGGTCAGGGCACCGCTGAACTCATTACGGTGCAAGACACCGAAATCGGCGACCCTCCAGGGCAATTCACGATAGGAGCGGTCGCGCGACTTGAAAACAAGACAGTGGCCAGGGCAGTTCATGGGTTTGAGACCGAACCGCTCTTTCTCAACATCAAAGGTGAACATGTTATCCTTGTAATTGGCCCAGTGACCCGAGGTCTCCCAGAGCTTGGAGTTGTACATATTGGGGGTAATGACCTCCTCATAGCCACGCTTGCGGTACTCTTCCTTGAGGAATTTCATCATAGCATCGTAGATACGGGCGCCGTGGGGCAACCAAAAGGCGCTACCGGGGCTCATTTCGTGGAAGAAAAAGAGTTCCTGGTCTTTACCGATCTTGCGGTGGTCACGCAGAGCAGCCTCCTCGAGGAATTTGAGGTGGGAGTCCATCAATTTCTTGTCGGGGAATGAAACACCATAAAGACGCTGGAGCGAGTCGTTGGCGGCATCACCAAGGAAATAAGAGGACGAGTTCTTGAGCAGCTTGAAGCTCTTGATGCGTCCAGTGTGAGGAATATGAGGACCCCGGCAGAAATCAATCAAATCACCACAGCGGTAAACAGTGCTGGAGGTACCATCGGGCACCTTGGAGTCGATGATCTGGGCCTTGTGCTTGTTGTAGGAAAACATTTTGAGGAGCTCTTCCTTGGTCATCAGCAAGCGCTCGAATTTCTGCTTTTCTTTGATGACTTTTTTGACGACGCCCTCGACTGGCTGGAAATCGGCGGCCTGGATGGCGGTTTTGCCCTCATCGATGCTCATTTCGTAAAAGAAGCCATCAGTGGTGGGCGGGCCGACGCACAGGTGGGCTCCGTAGTGGCACTCGCAGGCCTCGCCAAGAACGTGCGCGGAGGAATGCCAAAAGACCTGCTTTCCGTCGTCGTCGTCAAAGCTCAGGACGGTAAACTCACTGTCCTTCTCGAACGGGCGGCCCACATCCCACATCTCGCCATTGACCTTGGCCACAACGATGCTATCGAGCTCCAGACCGAGCTCCTTGGCGGCCACGATGGGCGTGGTCTCCCAGCATCTGCCCTCGATGGACTTGCCTGACTTGAGCTCGGTGATCTTGATGGTCTCGCGAGGCTTGGCGGCGATTTCAGCCTGCTGCTTTTGATAAAGCTCAGTAAAGTAAGCGTGGCGGTCGTCGATAAACGAAAACTTGGGCTCACTTGGATGCAGTGGCATTTTTTAGAGAAAAAGGGGAGAGTGTGTGAGGTGATGACAAAGGGAGTGTTAGGGTTAGGGCTGGTGGGTGGGTGGGTGTGGTGGTAATGCGGTTGGAGGCGCTAGGTTCGGGGAGGGTGATGGGTGGATAGTTAATTACAGAAGCGGATTAAATGGATTATTATTTGAATCATTAGAGGTCAGACTTGGGCAGATCTACCCCAATCTATCTGGACCTAGACGGACCCACCCAGACATACACAGACCTAGGGACCCACTCAGACATACCTAGACCCATAGCGGATTAGAGGGATATTCTTGGCACTGCCATTAGAGTTAGGACTTATAGAGACCTACAGAGACAGACTTAGACAGACCCACAGACCCACAGACAGATCTAGATAGACCCACCCAGACCCACAAACCCACAAACCCACAGACCCACAGACCCACCCCTAAAGACTGCTCAGCAGTGACTTCAAAAACGGCTGCTTCTCCATCTCGCTCTTTTCATTCTCCATCAGCTCGCGGAGTTTCTTGATGGCCCCCGCCGGTTCCTTGGGGCTCTCATCGACCCACCGCCTCAGTACCTGTTGAAGCAGATCATTGCCGCCTTTGACATCCTTCTCAGAAATGTGTTGACTGTCCAGGTCCTCCAGCTCCTGCGCCTTCCGTTTAGCCATGCGCACAACCTTATCGGGGAAATTTACAACCTCAGCGACATGGATACCAAACGACTTGTCGCTGATACCCGGCGCCACGCGGTACAATAGTGTGATATCCTGTGACAAGCTGCTGCCGCCATCATCTCCGCTAGAGGTGTCGGCAACAACATGCAAGTTATATGCCTGAGGGTATAGGTTGGCCAGTGCGGTGAGCTCATGGAAATGGGTTGCAAACATGCTAAATGCACCGATTTCCTGAATAATGTGCTGGGAGATTGCCCAAGCGAGCCCAAACCCATCATAAGTGGAGGTGCCGCGGCCCAATTCATCAATAACAATGAGGCTGTCCTTGGTGGCCGTCTTGAGAATTGAGGCGGTTTCGAGCATCTCGGCCATGAACGTGGAGATACCCTTGAGCTGAGAGTCGCCCGCACCAACGCGTGCCAGGATACAGTCAAAAATGCAGATATCCGCTTGGTCACAGGGAACAAAGCATCCAACCTGGGCCATCAGGGCAATGACTCCTACCTGACGAATAAATGTGGATTTGCCGCCCATATTAGGACCGGTGATTATCAGAAACTCGCTCTCCCCGCGCTTCATCTCTACATCGTTGGGGATAAACTGGATATTGTCCTGAGCTTCCATGCAAGGGTGACGCGCCGCTTTGAGGGTGGTGTTGCCTCCTTTATTGACTGTGGGGCGAATATAGGGGATAGGCGCGAAGCTGGATGCCTCTGCAAACGCGGCAAGGACATCCAAGTGCGACAAGGTGTCCCCCAGCGGGTTGAGGACCACCAAATAAGTGCTGGCTATATTGACAATCTCCGTGACAATGGTGGCCTGGGTTTTGGCGTACGATGCTTCAATATCCGTATATTCGGTGTTGAGCTGCTTGAGGGCGGTGGTGGTAAAGTAAATACCGGCCTTGAGGGTGCTGAGCTCAATGTACCCTTTGTGGTCGCGTAAAACACTCGCCTCGTTACGCGTGAGTCGGAAACACCAGCCGTAATTCTGCGAGTTGTCGAGTTTGAGTTTTTTGTCGGGCTCGAGACCCAGAATTTCACTGTTTTCGAGGTGATATTCGCGGAGTTTTTGCTCAATCTCTTGCTTTTTGGAATCGAGATCAACGAGTCGCTCATCGAAATCAGCCCTGATTTTGAAATCACGCTCGCAGCCATGCAAATCAACGGTGGTCTCCACCAGCTCAACTAGTTTAGCGAGTTCCTGGCTGGATTTGGCAATAGAGACACTGATATCCTCGAGCGGCCCTGCAAGGCTGCTCAAATGGTCCACAAACTCTGGGAGCCGGATAGCCAGCTGGTAGATCCGCACCACATCGTCGAGCCTCGCGTTGCGTTTGTGAAACTTGCGCACTATCTTGGTCATATCCGGAACAACCGAGAAGCTTGTTCTGAGGGCTTGGCGGACGCTCGGGGAGTTTACGAGAGCTTCGACCTGATCAAGGCGGGAATTGATATCTTTTGCATTGAGCAGCGGCTGTTTAAGCCATTTCGACAGCAGGCGGGACCCTGAAACGGTGCAGCAACGGTTGAGCAGCCCGAATACCGACTGCGATTTCGACTGATCGCGAGCTGATGGCAAGATGTTTAGGGCCTTGAGGGCCGCCGAATCGAGTCTCATGTACTGGCTAAGGTCATGCTTTACAATCTTGACGCTTGAGATGTGCAGGTGTTTGGCTAGGGCGCTGGCACAGGCACAAGCGATGGGTTTGCTCAGCTCTGCGGTGAGTTGCTGCTCGGTCAAGCCGCTCAGGCGGACAATTTCGTCCTTGGCGTTGGCCCTGAAGTCCGATTTGCAAATGACAGTCGTGGAGATGTTGGCCCGCGACGCAAGGGAGCCCACCTGATCGTCCTCCTGGACCAGCAGCTCGCGGATCCCCAGCTGAATCACAAACGCCTCGAGGTTCCCGAGCACCTCATTATCCTCGAATTCGCAAAGTCCCATGGTTTTGTTGAGGCTATCGCTGAATGCGACCCCGACCATCACCCCCGTCCCGGTCCGCTTCACTTGCACTGCTGCCACAAGGGGCACCTCGACGTTATCATCGCCGAGCAAATCTTCAATTTCGATAATTGACCCGGGCGACGCACCACGCGTTTTCCGAAACTTTTTGTCCACAACGCTAAAAATCTCAATCTTGAGACCCTGCTCAATAGCTCCTCTCAGCAAGCTAGCCAGCAAGTTGCGGTTAACTGTGGTCATGGGGGTGGCTTGATCGCTCGCCTTGCGAGCCACTGACTCACTGCGATACGCAATCGCCGCTACTTTCCGGGCATCGGGTCCAAACGCACTATAATCAAAGGTATCGGCCCCTCGCTCGTAGAGCCGGAGGGTATCTGTGAAATCGCCGAGACTGTTATAGTGTGTGATTGCTGTTGAATCATCTTTGCCGCTCATTTATGAAAAGATAGGTACACCCACGCGTACTCAAAAGGGCTTAATTACGCGTCTTATCAGGGGTAAGGGTTAGGGGGGACAAATAGCATCCAATTTGTGGATACCCAAGTCGCGACAAGCAAGCTGGCCTGGTGTTGTAGACTAGACGTTTTAGGGACTAGGCGTTACGTATCTTTAGCTCTATGTATAGGATAAGCTGGTTAGTCACAACATTGCTACCGAGAACGTGGCTCATACACTTATCGACGCAAGGGGCTAGCATACAGAAGCTCAAGGGTGTTATACACTGCTTGACTAGGAAGTTATGTCGACGGGTGGACCTACTGGGACCCACACGGGCGTCAGATACTACATGCAAGACTAAACGCTGACCACCTATTCCCGACTGGATTACACTCTATTTGTCCCCTTGAGGCTTAGCTTCAGGTTCAGGTTCAGCTTCGGGTTCAGCTTCAGCCGCGCCAGAACACTAATTACTATCACATAAAAACTAAACCCAACCTCCATCCTACTCTGTATCCATCAATAGCCAGACCCCCACCCCACTCTGTATCCATCAATAACCAGACCCCCACCCCACCATTATCCCACTGAGTTGCGCTTACGTTACCCAAGCTTTGGATCCTAAATCGCAATGTCCTGGAAAGGTATCCAAAAAGGAATCTCTCGTACGCCCCAGAACCTCAAGCAGAGGTTCAATATGGCCTCGGCCTCCAAGGATCCCATGTACATTGATGCCGAGCGCCGGTTCAACGCTATCGAGGCGCAAACCAAGAAACTGCATGAAGAGGCCAAACGATACTATCAGGCCATCAGCGGGATGCTGCAGCATCAGCACGATTTCAGTGCCGCTATTGAGCAAATCTTCAAGCCCATCAGTGGCGCAATGAGCGACCCGGACAGCGCCACTCCGGAAGGCAACCCCGAGGGTATCGAGGCCTGCGAGCAGTACCGTGACCTCGTCAACGAGCTCCAATCCAGCATCCAGCCCGAGCTCGAGCTGATTCAGTCAAAGATTCTGAGCCCTGCCGACGAATTGCTGGTGATAATCAAGAGTATCCGTAAAATGATGACGAAACGCGATCATAAGCAGCTTGACTTCGATCGCCGCAGTGCGACCCTCAAAAAGTATCAAGACAAGAAAGAGCGCACGATCAAGGACGAGGAGAAGCTCTACAAGGCGGAGAACGATGTGGAGATCGCCGGCGAAGAGTTTAGGTACTACAACGATCTGCTCAAGGACGAGCTGCCCAAACTGTTTAGGCTCGAGGGAACCTTCATCAAACCGCTGTTTGAATCCCTTTATTACATGCAGCTCAACATCTTTTACACCCTCTTCATGCGTATGGAAGAGATGAAGATCCCATACTTTACGCTGACCCAGGATATCATCCAGCAGTTTGAGCTCAAGCGCGGAGATATCAAGGAGAGGACAGAGGAGATTGGTATCACTCATTTCAAGATGGGCCACGCCAAGAAGAAGCTGGATCATACCAAGAAAAGGTTCGCTAAGGGCGACGAGGCGGCCGGTGAGGCTGCTGCTGCGGGTACCCCTGACCAGCTGCCCACGTATCCTGGTCAGCCAGGAGCACAGCCTCAGTATTACGATGCCAATGGTCAGCCTGTCTATGCTCAGGCTCAATATTATGATGCCAACGGCCAGCCTATTGCGGGAGGGCATACCCCTCAAGCGTACGGTGTTCCTGCTGCCGGTGCCGCCGGTGCCGCCGCTCCTGCTCCTGCTCCTGCTTATCCCAATGAAAAACAAGTTTATGTGCCCGGTGCAGCTCCTGCCGCTCCCGTCGCTCCCGTTGCTGCCCCCGCTGCTGCTGAGTTCTGCACCGCTCTTTACGATTACGACGCTCAAGCAGCTGGTGATTTAACCTTCAAAGCTGGTGACACGATCCAGGTCATTCAGAAAACAGACGCAAACGGCTGGTGGACAGGTGTTTTGAATGGCGCACAGGGCGTTTTCCCGGGCAATTATGTACAATTATAGTATGAGGCGATTGATATTGATCTTTAGACGTATAATGATTGTAAAGGATGGGATGGGACGCGCTGAGCACGAGTCCCGCTCCCGCAGCTCTGAGGTTATGCCCTTCCCCACAACTAACTAGTACACATTAAGCCAATTATAAGTTATATGCTATCTACCTTTAACGACCCTTAGACTGGACCTTAGCGGTGGGAGCAGCCTGGCGAGCAGCACGGTTAGTCTTGCGCTTCTCCTCCTGAGCCTTCTTGGACTCCTTGGCCTTCTCAATGTACTTTTGGCGCTCGGCCTTGCGGACCTCGGGCTTAGCATTACGGACCTCACGGATCTTCTCGAGAGAAGCACCGACGACACCACGCTGGCTCTTGACGGCCTTGCGGCCCTTGCGGCGCTTGGCCTCCTCAACGGCACCCTTGCGGTGCTGACGACGGTAGAGGACGGTCCAGGCAATACGACGGGGGTTCTTGCGCTGGTTGAAGAGGGAGCGGGATTTGGTGTTGAAGAAGCGGAAGATCTTGGCATCACCACGGACGTAGACACGGCCGCGGCCGGGGTAGATCTTGGTACCACCAAAGGAGTCGATTTCGAGCTTCATGTTGGATAGGCAGTACCAGTGGTTGGTGAGTGGTGAGTGTGTGTGTGGGTATAGAAGCCCTGTGTGGATGACTAATGGGGGACTGGGGAGGGATGTCGACCGGGTTTGAACAGCTCCAAGTGGGGTGAGCATTTTATTTCCAAGCTTTCTATATATGGATAACTAAAATACTTGTATGAAAATACTAGTATTTGGTCACTCTCCACCACTCTCCACCACTCTCCACACCACTCTCCCACAGCCCTAATGTGTCAGCAACAAGTGAAAAATTTAGGGCTCCCCGCAAACAAAATATCACCCACTCATCACCGCCTAGTCTTTAACCTATTGCCGGAGCATTTTAAAAAATCAGCAGAGATGGCCCCTAAATCTAAGAAAACTTCCGATACTATTAACTCCAAGCTTGCCCTTGCTATCCGCTCTGGTAAGTACACCCTCGGTTACAAGTCCACCTTGAAGGCTCTCCGTAAGGGTCAGGCTAAGCTCGTCATCGTTGCTGCCAACACCCCTCGCCTTCGCCAGTCTGAGCTTGACTACTACGCCATGCTCTCCTCCACTCCTGTTCACCACTTTAACGGTAGCAACAACGAGCTCGGTACTGCCTGCGGTAAGCTTTTCCGTGTCGGTGTCTTGACCATTCTTGACGCTGGTGACTCTGATATTCTCACTGCTGCCACCGAGAACTAAGGTATATAGTTAATAGTATCAATCTTCAGTCAAGTGTGACTGGGTTCTGCCAGTCGAGGTTGCATGTGGGTCCTAACCCCAAGCAGATTTTAGCTGTAGAAAAGTAGACTTTAGCTGAAAGTATAAAACTACGGTGCTATTGACGCTGCCATTGTGGAGGAGGGGCTTGTTGCTGCCCATACCCACGCGGTGGCTGTTGGTGTGGTGGTGGGCCCTGAGCGTGCTGAGGGTGCTGCTGCGGCTGGTGCTGGTGCTGCGGCTGTGGGTACGGATAAAATCCCGGAAACATTCCTGGAGGCACTGTTCCAGGGATTGGTTGGTACCCTTTTGGAGCAGGAGATCCGTTTGCTTGGCCCTGCTGTGGTCTACTGGCCTGGGGGGTCGATGGGTTTGAAGGTAACCCAGGAGGGCGTGTGGGTAGCATACCAGGGGGGCCACCAGGTCCCATAATTCCAGGTGGACCGCTAGGGGGACCGCTAGGACCAGCAGGACCACTAGGACCACTAGCTGGCATCCCACTGAGCGCGGGTCCTGACCGAGTCAATAAGCTGTTGAAGAACGCAACATCATTAGTGGAAACATTTCTGGGCTGGCTCGGGGTTTGTGAGTTGGGCTGAGCTGGAGTGGGTGCACCAAACATCATTGGCAGACCGGGTGGGTTCTGGGCTTTGCCCTGGGACTGAGTCTGAGGCTGAGGCTGAGAATGAGGATGAGGCTGAGGATGAGGCTGGATTTGGAGCCCTGGAAGCATATTCTGGGCCTTTTTCTGAGCAGTATTAGTTTGTGGGCTCTTTATTTGAGACCCAAGTGGAGCCCCACCACTGACTTGAGGACTTTGAGATCTGGCTTGAGAGCCCATTTGGAGCCCACTTGGAGGTGGGAATCCAAGGCCAGGAGGAGCACTATGGCCTGTGGGTCCCGTGGGTCCTGCGGGTCTTGCGGGTCCCGTGGGTCCGGTGGGTCCGTGAGTGGGTCCTGCGGGTGACCCATACAATCCAAATGGAGGTAGAGCAGGTGCTCCTGTATGTGGCAATGAAGACTGTAATGATCCCATGGAATCAAGGGGAGGTGGTTCCTTGTTGAGCATCCCCAATACAGACTGGCCTTGAGTGCCCTGAGCTGGTTGCCCTGAGCTTGCAAGGGGGTAATTTGGGCCAGGACTTTGCCCGGTCTGCCCGGTAGATTGCCCGTTGGGCCCGAATAACGAGCTGAACCGACTGGAACCGTCTTTTTTCTGGAAAGTCGCAAAGTTGCCCTCCCATAACTCGACATTTGGGCGGGAGGGACTCTCGATGTCGTCGTTTACATTTTGCTTTTGAGGTTCAGGCTGTTTTTTAGGGGCCAACTCCATCCCTTGGGTATCCCAAGCAGGCTTTTTCCAGCCATTTGAGTTCCTGGTACGCTGCTGTTTGTGTTCTCGTTGCGGGGGTGGACGCTGTGGGGCAGTGAAAATTTCAAAATCAATCGCATCAATGGCCTCTGGGGCCTTGACCAGCGGCGAATGGGCTAAATCAAGCAATAGACTGATACTATAGATGGCCATTGGAGGCTTACGCAGGCTGGGAGGGATTAGTTAATAGGGAGGGTGAAGGGAGGGTGAAGGGAGAGCAGTGAGAGCAGTGAGAGCAGTGAGAGCAAAGAGAGCAGTCTAGAAAGCTCCAGCTCTAGCTCTATGTTTATAAGTTATACGAATTTAAATCTTTTTCCTCATTTTACAATTTTAAAAATTTTTTGAGGATCCCTAGAGGTCAATATAATATTAATCCATTATAATAGCTCAAACTATCAGTGTCTCAACTTATCATAAAGTGGCGGCGATAATCAGGTTGCTCATAACCCCCCACTCTAGGCACTCTAGCTCCCTCCACACTAGCTCCAGTCTAGCTCCACTGTAGCTCCCCGCCCCTGGCACTTCCTAGCATCTCCTGGTGGTCCTATAATGGCTACCCTTGTATGACCCTCAACTTGACGTCATTCCCTAAGCACCGTCACTAGTTTAAATCCGTTTCGGGGTGGGCAGTAGCATATGCGTGGACCAGAACACTCTAACATACTTGGAACCCACAATAACCCATAAATATCACTAATTCAAACTAATCTATTCAATAACCATTCTTTCTTTCCAACCTGCCCCCCAATAGTTTAATTTCGGCGGTGGCTGGTCACCTACCTAAAATGGCTGGACCCTGCCTCCTCAAATATATGCAGCGCGATCGCCTTGTTTTATCACACCCTCTCACGTTCCAAGTCGTTGATACATGTCTGGAGGACGCTCTGCTAGGGCCCCGCAGGGAGTTCAGTATGCTCCTCGAGCCCACCCAGCTCCGTCTCAGTTCCAGCCGCATGCCCAGGCAAAGTACAAAGGTACCCTCTCTGAGGCCCGGAGCCTTCGGTCACAGCGTATAAATGGCAATTATATTGTCAGTGGTTGCGACTTTAGCGAACACAAGGATACTGCTCATATTGCCAGGGCGCTTTCGTTTGAGCGCAAGCCAAGTATCCGCTCTTTTCGTGTGAGCCAAACCCCTTCAGTGATTGTGGAGCCACCTCCTCGAGGTCCCACAGCCCTTGTTCGCACTAATGCAGTCAAATTGGGCCCGCTCCAATATATTCGCCATGTGTTTGCGCGCATGAGGATGAGAATGCGTCTTCGCCGCAAATCGCCCGTCCTGTTTCGTCACCAAAATTTCGCTCGCAAACGCTCATACCTCTTGGATGCATCAACTTCCAGTTACCAGTACCGCGTGAGGTCCAAAGATCTCTTCAAGTTCCAGCCTCAGGTACTCAACTATGGTGTCTCAGCACCCTTCAACGCTATGCATGGTGCAAAAGCACTCGCGGCTGCTGAAAGGGGTAAAAATTATACCTTTAATATCCAAACCACTCAGCATCCTCACCACAATGCCACAATCTCTGTTCCTGTTGGTCATAAACAGCTACCACGCCGCGCATCCAAGCGTCCTTCGGCGTCCACAAGGGCTTCCCTAATTTTACCAGAACCCCCAAAGGTCGGCAGCCAGTCCAACCAGGTCGGCGGCCAGCTGAACCAGGTCTCTGAAACTGAATATGATGATCTTGATGATTTGCCAGAGCTTGTTCCTTCTCAAAGTACCCGTAAGCCAAGGTTCACAGCTGTTTATGCTGCTCCTCAGCGCCAACCTGCTCCTGCGAGCCGTGGAGAGCGCAGTCACCCTCGTGACTATTCACCCTCTCCCGAGGACGAGAATGAGCCCATTGATATCGAGGATGCGCTCGAGTTTGTTAATGCTTGGGGTTCTTACCTTCAGAAAATGGTCGCATCACGGGTATTTAAAGACCGCCAAGCTAAACTTCAAGAGCTAAGGGAGGAAGAACGGTACTTAACTTATCAGGAATCAGACGATTCTAGTGTTTATTCCGATGAAGTCGCCCATGGGGTTTACGAGTCTTGTACCTCAGAGTGTTTTGCGCACAGCGATCAAGAAGATAATACCGAGTCCACTCTCAGGACAAACACTGAGCCGTCACCCTTACCCCCCATGCCTCCTCCTCATGTCCCTACACGCACCACATCTGTCAGGGCCAATGTCAGGGCCAAGCCAATTTCACAGCCAGCATCAGTGCCAAGGCCAGTGTCGAGGCCAATTAGTACGATACCACCCCGTTCAACTACTCCGCCGCAACCCCGTCGCAAAGTATCAGGGCCACGCGCAATGAGATCACAAACAGATATGCCTCCCCTCCAAATCACTCCCCGCCAAATGACTGATTCGCATAGTTCTCTTCGCCATACACCACCTATCTCGGTTATATGTCTACAAACTCACCCAGCTGCATCTCAACAGCAGGAAAACGAATTCGATTTCAGCTCAGGTGGTGAACAGATTGATTCATCGTGGGTAGCGAATTCAGCGAGCCCGGCTTCTAAAAGCAGCAAGCGTCTCAGCAGGCACAATGCCGTTGTCTATAATTCCTTGACTCCCTCGCATCCACGTCACTCGCCTACATGGAGTAGAAGTTCAAGTGAAAGTGAAAGTGCCCAGTTACTGACCCAGTATACCGACCCGCTGATGCGGTGGAGCAGTAGTGAAGATATTGCTGCTGTTTAGTGCGGTGAATTTCGCAAGTCGAGTACTTGCTGGTGTTGTATTTTGTATATATCTAATGCTCAAATAAATGTGGGTCCAGGTGGGTCTAAGGTGAAGGCGGGTCCCACTATAGGTGTAGGTTCCACGCAGTCTTAGGCAGCCAATTATCAAACAAGTTCTTCCTAAACTGTACTCCACGATCCTTCAAGTCAAGTCTATACCTCCTCCCTTTATTTGTCATGTCCTACTACCTGGCCATCATCGACCGCACAGATAATCCCATATATCAGCTTGAGTTTGGTACTTCACGCCAAGGCAGCAATGGGCTCGCTAACTTTTCACAAGCAATGAGTGAGCTCAATCCGTTCATAGCTCATGCATCTCTGGACTTGGTGGACGATCTTCAGCAGCAGTCCCCAAACCTCTATCTCAAAAATGTTGATGTATACTACAATTATATTATCAGTGCATTTGTAACTGGCGGAGGTATCCGGTTTATTTTGCTTCATGAGACCAAAAACGACGAGGCGATCCGCCAGTTCTTTATGGACGTCTATGATTTATACGTCAAGGCGCTAATGAACCCTTTTTATCAGCTCAATACTCCTATAAAAGGGGTAGCGTTTGATCAAAAAGTGGTCGCGTTGAGTAAAAAGTACCTATAGTTATATTTATTTTGGACTAATAGCTTGTGGCGCCCACCTGTGGGTCGTTTAAACCCACAAAATGTGTCCTGGGGTCTGCATTTTATGTGCATAACAAGCAAAGTATTTCTTTTATTGATTTTCAGCGTAGCGTTTGCACTCTCAATCTACCTTCTCTATACAGACAGTGCCTGCACCTGGAACCCGCCACACCGCCACTGCTGCTACTCACTCAAGCTTGCCTTTGCCCATCACCACCTCGATGGCGTTTAGGTTTAGCTGGAAGTTCTTCAACACAAATGATCTGTATGAAAATTGCAAAGAAGCAATGACTCAATCAATTGCCAAATCAAAGCAGCCACCCGAGATTTCTGAGCCACTCAAGGTAATCGATATCAATTTCGGAGATACACCACCAGAGCTTGTACTACACTCTCTTCCCGAGGTTGGTATTCAACGAGCTCATTTGGTTTTTAAATTGAGGTACGCAGGTGAGGCTCGACTGACTCTCAAATCTAGAGTGCAAGCCAATCAGCTCAAAACATTATTGGGGGCCCGGGACGATTTCCCTGAATTCGTAAGGCCAGGGATAGTAGGTGCTCAATCGGGGCTTTTGCTGCCGTTTATCATTCGTTTATATCAGGTACAGCTTGATACACTTGTGGACGTGATTTATACAAAACGAGGGGTAGTGGTGACGTTTCGCAATGATCCCGTGAAATCGGTCAATGCAACCTCAAGTTTAGATGTCATACCGGGAGTTTCTGGTCTCATTGATGGTACAATCAAGACGGCGCTGGCAGAAACATTCGAAGAGGATGTCCCTGAAGCGGTATTCAAAGCGTCGTCGCCCACTCAAGAATTTCCTCACCCAGCTTTCGGGGCTCGCCGAGCAATCCATCAGTATACAAAGCATACAAAGTTCCTGGAACTGGGCCTGAAAGTACACAAACAGGATTGTAGACCCTACAATTCACTGAGCTTGGGTGCGCGAGTAGAGCACTCGATACCCTCACGAGTATGTTTGAGGCCTCACAAGAAAACCAAGTCAATACAGAATCAAGTCTCTGTACAGGACTTGTTGGAAATTAGCCCCTCATCAGATGATACACTAGTTGACTCGCTCCTTCCAGATACAGCTGAGGCAGTTGCTGCTGCTGCTGCTTCTACCGCTGCAACGTCTCCCGCTCGGCATCGGCCAAACCGAAGAGTTATCAAGCTTCGTGCCACACAATTGGAGCCTAATCCGCCCCAAACACCCCCACACACTTTATCGGCACAGGCGCCGCCATCACCTGTTTTCGAGAGTACTCCAAACGCATCGCCTCTACGTATGAGACGACGACATTCAATTCCAGCACCAATCACAGACGAAGCACCATTTAAAATACGCACTGCATCCTTGCAACCCGACTTGAGGCCTGCTTTGTATTTATTTAAAGATCAGCAAACTGAATAGAGCGTGGCCTAGTTAGTACTAGTTGAACCCATCTTGCTAGTTAAACCCAAGAACCATCTTGGCCGCTGATTTTGATCTGGGATTCCTTTTCCCCACCGAAAAGTTCTTAGCCGCACGATACCATGACGTCATGGAGCATAGGCTACATTGCCCACTCCAATCAACAACATTGTCGTTAACATAAATATAAATACATAGTCCATGCGGCTCACTGCTCATTACGGAGGACCTGGATCATCTTTTCTGCCGCCTCTAACCGGCGTTCATTGCCCTGTGCATCTTCGTCCTCACCTTGTTGGTGTTGCTTTTGTACATACCCGAGGACCCAAGCCTCCTTGAGGTTGCGTGAGACGACAAGCAAATCCTCGACTGCCCTTACCATGGAGGTTGTGCAAGCGGCTATCTCCGCTGTTTCGGCAGATACTGTGCCGGTGTCTTTCTCTTTGTTACTGGATAGTCGCACAAGCTCTACCTGACGAGTGATAAGCCGTTCTGTGGCCTCATCAATGTGCTCCAAATACGTATGGTGGCTGCGAGACATTTTTTAAGTCAATAAGAGGAGCGAGCGCGTTTAGTCAAGAACGCTTTCCCAGATTCTTAGTCACTGGACATAACCGCTTTTATGCAGCTACGCGAGTAATCGAACCATCAGGCGGTACTGAGGGGGTGGAGATAGCGGCTGAGAAAGGGAGGGGGGACTACTCAGGATAACGAGATCCCTGTGGTGGACCGGCTTCGGCTTCCGGGCTTCTCTGGATCTGCAAACACCTTGGCTGCTGCTTTTTTATCTGCTCTATTGGGCAGGATCGTATTATACCTCGAGCATGCAGGGGTAATCCATGCAGCATAAAAAATACGTTGATTGCTGGTACCAAGGTGCTTGAATAAATAGCTTTTTAGTTTATTAACTCATATAACTACTAAAATCAAGCTCAAATAAGTGGTTGATGTGATTCTAGGCGATGTTTCAGAACTGTGGTTTTTGTATACATATAGCACCAAAGTACTCTGTATAGTTGTGCACATTTTGTAAAGACTTTTGCCGGCCAATGTTGAGTTTGAAGCGTTATGTCAAGTAGCTAATATTGTACGTAGTTCAAGATAACGAGCGTGGAATACCGTCCTAAATAATCCCTAAAATAGAAGCAGGCATTCTCAACCGCTCATAGGGGAGAATTCAAATAGTGCTGGCTGCAGGTGGCAGCGTCTCTCCACACTCTGTTTGCCTCGCACTCGGGATCGAGAATGTTCATTCCAAAAAGAGGATAAATACCATTGATGTAGTCACGGCTAGCGCTTGAGAGTGCCTTGCTCAGAGGTTTGAGCTTGGGCTGGGTGTCTGGGTTTTGCCAATCATCGAGTGCATCGTAAAATGCCTCGCGGGCTTTATGGTATGGCTCACTGAACCCGTCGACATAGTCCTGCACTTTGGTGTTTTCAGATAGCTTGGGCATGGTGCCCTGTAGGGGCTTCTTCTTGGCGGCCAGCTCACTGTAAAGATCCTCAAAATGTAGGGCAAGCCCGCTGTAGACAGTCGTCATGTTGACAATAGCCATTACGTCAAATGGAAACTGATAGAGAGCACCCTGAGCATGCGGCGAGGGTTTGATCAGCGTGAATACCTGGCTGTCGGGCACAAATACATCCTTGGCCTCGATATCGTTTGATGAGGTGGCCCGGAGACCAACTGAGTTCCAGTTGCGATGATTGATCCCGTCTGAAGCAGCGAATATAAACGCCTTGAACTGCTGCTCTCCTTTCTCGTCCGTGATAGGCTGGTGATTTTCGTCCTCGAGCCAGGCGTTTCCATCGAAATATTCAGCATGGTTAGACCCACTGGCGTATTTCCAACGCGCGTTGAGGATCCATCCACCATCAGTTTTGGTAGCCTTGCCACCTTTAGAGCCAGAGCCTGCGCACGCAACACTCGGAGAACCAAAGATGGACTTGGCACTTTGCTCACTCAAGTACCCAGAAAACATATTTGCACCTGCCCCCAAATTGACTACCCAGCCTACGTTTCCGTCAAGCCAAGCCGATGCTTCAAACAAGCGAACCGCCTCGGGCAAGGGTAGCTCGAGTCCTCCGATCGACTTGGGCTCCAAAACCTGGAACCAGCGCTTGTCTGCAACCAATTGCAGCACATCTTTAGTGATTGATTGATCTTTCTCGATCTGTGCACTCTGTGAGCGTACCCGATCGATGGTATCCTGGGTGAATAGCTCCTTGGGATGCATGTCAGGTCTACGAGTCATACGGTCCTAGAAATACTACCAGGGTCAGGGGGTAAGAAAGCCCACGTGTTGAGCAGTTGAGCAATTGATGGGTTTCGCTATGGACGTGATGACGGTGGAGCGGTGGGGTGATGATGGTGGTGCCAGTGCGGTAGCTTGCTCTTTTCCTAATTTCGAAATAACGCATTTGAGACTCTAAAATAAAAAAGAGCTCGTACATGTGGATTCCAAAGAGGTAACTGGAAAAGTGCTTGACGACCCCAAAGAATAGCGTCCCCGGTGATTGCTGAAACCCCACAGAGATGCTAAAAGTGGACTCAAGGGAAGTTGAATAACTCTGGATCATGTGGTATAGGTGGGGAGGTATGCACGGGGATTGAAAAATATTTTTCCCTGGTGCCTTCGCTCCAAGCACGCACAAATCGTATTGTGGAGTCTAGGTCACGTGATGCGCGATTTATAAAAAATTCTGAAACACTTGGACCGTTGGAAAAAGTTTCCCGAATTGGTTTTGTAGTGTAGTCGGTTATCACTGCGGATTCTGATTCCGCCAACCCCGGTTCGAATCCGGGCAAGACCTCTTTTTTTGGGACGATCACCAACTAGCCTATTAGATGCTTATCAGTAATCTCTTTGGTCTGGTAGCCTCTTGAACGGTATTGACCTGTATGGACAACAAACTGAAAATAAAAAAAAAACAAATAGCCCACGTTCTCTCCACCACCATTCCCTTAGCCCACGTTCTCCCACCCACGCCACAAAGAAATAGTGGCATGCATATATAAACTAATCCCCCACCCCCTATCCCCCTAATCAATGTCGCTCAAGTACACTCCTGAGTTTATCAAGTTTGTAAACAGCTCACCTTCACCGTACCATGCGGTTCAAAACACCATTTCGATGCTCAAACAGCACAACTTCACTGAAATCAGCGAGAAGACTGCATGGAACATCGAGGCCGGCAAAAACTACTATGTCACCCGCAATGGTGGGTCGATTATTGCCTTTAGTGTTGGTGGGAAGTGGAAACCCGGAAACGGTCTCGCAGTAATTGGTGCCCACACTGATTCCCCTACCCTTCGGATCAAGCCCAATAGTAACAAGGTAGTGGCCAATTACCTCAAAGTTGGCGTTGAAGTATACGGCGGAGGTCTCTGGCCCACCTGGTTCGACCGTGACCTCAGTATTGCCGGGCGAGTCTATGTCAATGAGGGTGGTCGCCACGTCCCCAAACTGGTCAAGATCGACAAACCCATTCTGCGGATCCCTACTGTTGCCATTCACTTGCACCGTGAGCAGGGCACAAAGCTTGAATTCAACAAAGAAGACCAGCTTGAGCCTATTTTGGCGCTCGTGGGTGACCAGCTCAGTGGTTCTGGTTCGGGTGCTGGTTCGGGTGCTGGCGCCGGTGCCCACCCCAAACTGGTCGATGCGATCGCCAAAAACTTGGGCGTGGCGCCCGAATCCATTGAAGATTTCGAGCTTGTTTTGTTTGATACTCAGGACGCAACAATCGGTGGCCTCGAAAATGAGTTTGTGTTTAGCCCTCGTCTCGATAATCTATGCAGCTCGTACTGCGCGATCCAAGGTCTCGTCAATTCACAAGATTCGGTAGCATCTGACGATATTATCCGTGCAGTGGCGTTGTTTGATCACGAGGAGGTGGGCAGTGCCAGTGCTCACGGAGCTGCGTCCAATTTTCTGGAGGCCATGATTGTCCGGCTGGCAACTCCCGCCCCCTATGAGGCATTGGCCAAATCGTTTTTGCTTAGCGCGGATATGGCACACGCGGTACATCCCAACTATACCTCCAAGCACGAGGCCAACCACCGCCCCGAGATCAATGCGGGTCCTGTGATCAAGATCAATGCCAACCAGCGTTACGCGACAAACTCGCCGGGGATTGTTTTGCTGCGCGAGGTCGCAAAAAAAGCAGGCGTTCCTCTCCAGCCGTTTGTTGTGCGTAATGATAGCCCCTGTGGCTCGACTATTGGCCCTATCCTGGCCAGCCGGCTGGGTATTCAGACACTGGATATTGGCAATCCTCAATTGAGTATGCATAGTATCCGTGAGATGTGTGGTAGCCAGGATATTGAATACGCGGTTGAGCTATTTGCCGAGTTTTTGGCGGAGTTTTCCCGGGTCAACGAGAGCATTGATGTGTAGGGGCAAGGTAGCGGAGAGAGAGGTTCCCGCGCATGAGATATGACAGTCGTAGAGTAGAGCGTGTGTTGTGTGTAGTTATATGTATGGTCCAGTAAGTGGCTCTAGTTATAGGAACTGGCTATTTATAAACTCTTTTAGCTAGCCATCTCAAACTCAGACCTATCCAAAGTCTCCTTGATAGCCTCATCCAGGCTCCACTTTGGTTTGTACCCCAAAAACTTCTTGGCCTTGTCTATATTGTAGTACCGGGTGGCACAGGCAGTACGCACTCTGAATGCAGTGAAGCTGGGCTCTTTGCGCAGTAAAGCGCATGCCCACTGAGAAAGGTACCCCAAGGCCACCGCGGCAGTGTAAGGGATAATATAGTACGTATCGGGCAGCTGCTTATCGTGTTTCCAGATTTGTTTGGCGAATGACCAAAAGTAAATGGGCGCGTCATTGGTGACGAAGAATGCCTGTCCGGCGACATGAGATGAGTCTCCGCTGGTAAGCTTGTCTGCTGCCAGTACATGAGCATAAGCGACGTTGCCTACATAGGTGACATCAAACAGGTTACAGTTATCACCGAGCTGGATCTTGTTTTGACCTTTGGCTGCCATTGTGCGCAGCGAAGGAATCATCTGACGGTCTCCGGGACCGAAAATGCCTGCTGGACGCACAGCAACCGTTTGAAATTGGGGCGAGTTGGCCGCAAGCACCAGCGTTTCGGCCTGTTGTTTGGTCAAGTTGTAGGCATCCATTGCTTTTGCCGGGAATGGGCACCGCTCATCAACGCCATAGAGGTTGTCGCCGTTGAACACGACTCCCGCACTTGAAGTGTAAACAAAGTACTTGACTTTAAGCTCCTGGCAGCACTCGACAAGAGTCTGGGTGCCCTGGACGTTGACCTTGTGGTACACCTGAGGCCCGAGCCCGTGAACAGGGGATGCAGAGTGGACTACTACATGAGGTTTACTGGCTTTGAGAACCTCAACAACACTGCTCTTACTGGTCAGGTCCCCAATATGAACATGGACCCGTTTGGGGTCAAAAGTGAACCCTTTTGTGTCCGGCAAAGGCCTCACATCAAGCACATGGATATTGGCCTCGGGGTGGTCTAATAAAAACTCTTCAATGAGGTGTAAACCAAGGAATCCACATCCTCCAACGAAAAGATAGTTCATGGTAGGGGAGGGTGGGGGTATTAGGGGTGGTAGGGGTGGTAGGGAGGAAGGAGGGAGGAGGGGAGGTAGAGGAGAGGTAGAGAGGAGGTGGACTCGAGGTGGAGGGAAGAAATTAAAAATAAAAGGCTCCTCGCCCACTCACTTGGCTACCCGCTCACTCACACTCACTCGCACCTCGCTCCTGATCGTGCCAGTATAATTTAAATGCAATGCTATACTAAACCTTTTATCATCAACTTACTCTAAAGCTCACTCTCAGTCGTTTTGGCACTAGCAGGGATATCATCAGCTGGCTCTCCGAGTGGCTCTACGAGCTTGGGGATCCTCTTCTGCGGCTGCTGCTTTGCCTTGAAAGATCCAACCACAAAACCAAGGGCATCCCATAAAAGTTTCATTACCAGTGCTACAACTGCGACCATGAAAAGCACAGCAAACGTTTTGTCAGAGAGGATCTCTTTAAACTGGGCAGCACGGCGTAAGGCTTCCTGGTGCTCACGGAGCTGTGCTTTTGGCTGGCTGCGTCTCTCGCGCTCGGCTTCATTTAAAAGGGGTGCCACTACGGGCTTTTTGAACTTATTTGCGGCGTGATAGTCAACGTAGCTGGTCGACCACGCATCGCGTTTGGGGTCGGGCTCGATATGAGAGAGGATGGGCTGTCCAACCTGAAAAGAGCTCGCATAAATAATCGTTACAAAGGGAGACGTTAGGCGTGAGAGGATTTTCTCCAAAACCTCTGATTTCTCGACCCGATCAGTTGCGTCAAACTCCACATAATACGTGCGTCGCTGGTTCAGCTCCTGCTCAATGGGGTAAGTGGCGTAAATATCAATTTTCTTGAGCGGAGCTTTACAGTGAACACTCACATCGTCGGCCAGCTCGGTCATGTGCAGCGGGTAATCCGTCAAAAAGGAGCCGGTCGTCCTCGATTGCTGAGCAAACCGCTTGAGTCTGTATAGATCAGAGGTATCTACCGGGTTTAAGTCTTTGATAATAATGAAAACATCGGACCAGCAGCTCGTCAGCCACTCTGTGAGTGTATCGTCCACCTCCTCAAATGGACGAACAGTGTTGTCAGTTATAGATTCGCCCACTTTCTCAAAGGAGGCAAAGAATAGGGGGTACCCAGCTAGTGCGTAACCTAAAATAGCTAAACAAGTTAATAGTTTCATTTAAGCCGGTTCAGGGGTTGTGGGTGAGTGGGTGGTGTGCTGGTGCTAGTGTAATGAAAGTTCAGGAGGACAATTAGTGGGGAGGGGGGGGAAGGGAATAGAGGGAATTGAAAATAAGGCTAAATAATGGTGTTTTTCAGAACAAGAGGAAAGGTTGGTTAATTAAGGTGGAGGTGGTTAGGCATGTGGGTCTACTTATGGCATGCAGGTAGGTTGCGTAGGTACTTGGGTTACACAAATCTCTCAACACATTTCACAAATTTCTAGAACCAAGGTTGATTAATTAAGGTAGAGGTGGTTAGGCATGTGGGTCTACTTATGGCATGCAGGTAGGTTGCGTAGGTACTTGGGTTACACAAATCTCTCAACACATTTCACAAATCTCTAGAACCATAATAAGCTACAATACACTAAAGCTCACCATCGAGTCCACCGTTATTTCCCCCGCGACGAGGTGGCTTGGGGAGTCTGCCCTTGTAAAAGTAGCTCCCCAGGTCTTGACGGCCGGTTATTGTATAGGCCGATATAAACTCAAAAAACCCGCCCAACCGGATGACTGTTCTGTAGAAACTCAGCGTATCCTGAGCTAAACCGGACAAAGACTTTACAGACTTACCAGGCTTCTTATTACCCTTACTGCATTGCAGCCAGTATGAATATACATTGAAATTTTTGGGGTCTGGGTACTCGTATGCCACTTTATGAGCTGCTACAGCAATGTTCTTACCTGCTTTGGGGCTGTGACCCTGAATCGACCGGTATCTACAGTTGTGATGGTAATAGAGTGTAAAGTCTAGCTCATAGCCTCCGCGATTTACCAACGCAATAGCTTTAGTTGCTGCAGCTCCGACTTCCCCAAGATTATAGCATGTATTGCAAATAGTATTGTTTTGAATTACCGCGATGTCTGTTGCTCCAGGGTCCGTAAAAGCGATAACCGCGCTGTTTCTCATCCACCTCGGGTCGTCGTCTCTTTTAGCTAGATGATTACATCCACAATTATCTTCTTCATCGTCCATATCACTCACGCCAAACCCTCGGATTGAGTCCACCTTGTATACCCTGAGCTGGCAACTCTGAACTGCACCTTCAAGGTCACAGAGGACGGCCTCGTCCGTGCTATCATAGTCCGTTCCTGCCAGCTCTAGAGCGTTCCTGCCATCGTTGTTGGAGATGGCCCAAGGCTGGAACATCTCCCATAGTTGAGCTTGACCCTCAGCCAGCAAGTCCGTATCCACATCCTCTTCTTCTTCATCACACAACAACCGCTCGTCGGCGATATATAGCCAGGTTTGTACCATGTTCGGTGCTACATAGACGACTCCATAGTACTTGATTGTAGTGTTGAGTGTTAGCACCTCATAGGGAGCTGTATTCTGGGCAGTAGCCGCAGCAGTAGCGACCACCATGGTCCATATAAAGTATCGCAAATATTTGCAAAACTCGGTTCCAAGCATTGAAATACTTCCATGTCCGTAATCTAGCCTTTAAATATTCACTAATTAAAGGAGCTAAGGAATTTAAGAGATAGGGGGTAACTGCATCCTGTAGAGCTCACGCCAGGGTCAGCACATCTAGAGCTCACGCCAGGGTCAGCGCATCTACATCCAAGTGTTTCGGGCGTTCAACAGCTCCCATAGGGAATATATAGGGTAAAGGGCACCGTCTGTGGAAAGTACCGGGGACCACGCTTTTACATCCTGTGCTGGGTAACCTCCATACTCTGCCTGTTGACAATGGTGAAACTTGAACGACCAGATCGAGAACAGGTCAGAGTCACATATTTCAACAGTATTACTCCAGAGAGGCGGTTTAATTCCTGGATTCACCTACCAGTATATAAACGCAGCCTAGACATTACAAAATACTACCACTTGACTACTATTTTGATGGTATATGCCTGGAATGTTACCACGTATCTGGTAGAATATTGAAACAACCCCTGCCTGGCTTCGTTTCAGAAGGTACATGGCGGCAGTATTTGGTATTGCCAGGCGTAGATCGCCACATTCACGTCCCAGCTGAAGCCTAGGACACTTAAGAGTAGCATGGGTGTGAAGTAGAACTTGCATTGCCGGTGCACGACTTGACAGTTGCAATGAAGTTTCGCGTCCACTGCGGTGGCTAAAGTACAGGGATGACCAGCCAAGCCACTTTTCAGGCTTTCTTGAGAGGCAGGATGTCAGTGAGGCTCGTTTCAACAATCTGTGGGTATCCCTCTTTATCTCCACAGGAGATACCTCGGTTACCGCCCTACATAATGCAGCAGTACCAGGGTAAGACACATAAGCGAAGTTATATGCGCCATGAACTTGATGGCTAGGGGATCATGAAGGATAGCTTATGATTAAAGCAAGACGCTTATTGGTTGAGGCAGTATAGTTGGAAAGATTACCATGAAACTAGATGCCTGGTCCAACTCAACTTTGATTGAACCTGGTGAAGCAAATTAAACTTATTTGAGGAAGATCGTTCCGAGAGTATAGTAATTACACACACATATATATTTATATATATAGCTAAATAGTGCATCACGAGCTATTTCATCTCTCATCTATTCACCATCTGATTGCATGGCGTGGTGTCATGGGTCATCGTAGTGCAATATGCGACCACCCTAATTAGGCATTAGTCGTCCTGTGAGTAAATAAAAATTTTTTATAGCTCGGCCTTGCTAGTTTAGAAAACACTCACGTGTCTCATAGCCGGAGCAAGCTCGAGCTGCCTTTCTGAGGTCACCTTGCGTCAACGATGCAGCTACCATGCCGAGATCGCATAGGGTTTGTAACATACTGGCAGCACAAGGTTTGCAACTAAATGGTAGCAAACTTAATAATGGGAGTTTTCTCAAGTATAAAAGAGCCGCTGATGCCCCCTAAAAGCATCAACACTCCTCAGCTCACCTATACTCACAATCTGAATGAGCCTCTTTACTCCCTATCTATCAAAAAGCCTCTCACTACTTGACACTGAGCCCATATTATTCAATCACCAGGTCCTCTAACCTGCATATCCCTCACAGACATGGACCTGACTCGACAGGCCCCCACGATGCACGAGACCCACACTACTCTTCTTGGTCCTGTAACTTGACTCTACTCTTGAAGTATTCTCTTCACAGTTTTCCTATTTGGCTATTGGTGCCTACTGGTTAGTACGCTAACTCGGTAACTCTACGTTGTATCCATTCACTTGGCACGACCTAATCCGTCGTGAGAAAGGAAAAATCCACACCGCTTCTAGAATTGTTCTTTATCAAAAGTATGATTTGGGAGCGCAGTGCTTGACAGTACTGGGATGCCTTTCTGTGCAAGGTAGAGAGGCCGGAGCCTACTGGTTAGTACGCTAACTCGGAACTCTACGTTGTATCCATTGACTTGGCACGACCTAATCCGTCGTAAGAAAGGAAAAATCCACACCGCTACTAGAATTGTTACTTTATCAAAGTATGATTTGGGAGCGCAGTGCTTGACAGTACTGGGATGCCTTTCTATACAAGGTAGAGATGCCGGACTCTGCTTCCTTTATGGTATAATCTCTGAAATAGAGATTATATTGGATGGAAAAGCCCACTCTGTTGCTGGATTTGTACCCTTGTGGGCTATATTTCTGGGACGCAGTCTTTGAACTGGGGTGCCATCCGCAAGCGCTATAAAGAGTCTATGCACAACACCAAAGATACTAATAGCAGGGGTTTTAATAGAAAACTGAGTATGAAAGAGTCTATTTCTTGGCGAGAGATCAAGTTGAAGGGCGAGCAGAATTTAAATCACAAATCAAGGTCTAAGGCATGTTGTTTTGACTTTAAGCCAGGTATTTTGACCAACAGAGATATCACAAGACCAATACATACCTGAATTGTACTACCTACCTGGTACAACGTGTGAAACGTCTAGAAATAAAGGTTTGGGACTTGCCATTTTTTGGGTACCACAAAACGGCGCGAAAAATTCAAATAAATTCAGTACCTATATATTCATCCTCGAAAAATTTTGCAGCTGCCGTGCTGGCGCAATTGGTAGCGCATTGCTTTCCGGTGGCAAAGGTTGCGGGTTCGAGTCCCGCGTGTGGCTTGCTTTTTTGGTCCAGTATCTCACAACTGACTGCTCAAAGTAGTACTCGATTTGCTCCGCACTATGGCTTGAAGGTTTTTAGGAGCTTTTTATTCAGTACACAGAGATCTACACTAGGGTTAGACAAGACCAGTTGTGGTTACCAGAGCGTAGCGAGGATATGCGTATAGTATGTACAGCTCTATGCTAGACATCGCAGCGCCCTAAACAAACACCTCAAACTCTTTGTGGGGCACTGCAAACAAGTCTGGTTTGGGGTAATCCTTCTTACGGAGGATATAGTGGTGCCAAAAGTACGGCAGCTCCTCGTGAAACTGGAACCTCATAAAAGACCTTGTTGGAATAGAAAACACAGCATCCAGCTGTTCTAGCGACATTTGCTTGGTCTCCGGGACCCAGAGGAAGATAAAAATGAAGGACATGACGTTGAGGCCTGCGTAAAAGCCAAAAGCACCGGTAGTGGTCATGGCCGCTTCCATTCGGAACCAGGTCAAGCTCATGACGGTCGCCCAGAAGTTATTGGTGATAACACTCCATGCCATTCCGATTTCACGGTGCGTGACGGGGAAAACTTCGGCGCAATAAGCAAACGGAACGGGGCCCTCACCGGGGGAGTAGGCGATTGTGAAAAGGTAGACAAACAGCGCGACAAGACCGAGGCGCAAGTCGTTGTTTTCGATTTGATAGCTCAAGCCTGCAGCAAGCAGTGTCCAAAACATGTGGGGGAATGTGAATAGGAGCAGGAAGCGGCGACCAAACGTGTCAATGGTCCAAACGGCCGGGAAGGAGAAAACCCAGTTGATGAGCCCGAACCCAAACGATGCCCACATTGCGGTTGTTGTGGCCGATTCAGGAGACGCGCCGTTGGCAGTGATTACACGCTGGAAGATGGATGAGGAGAAAAACGCCATAATGTTGATACCACAGGTCTGACGTGCCAGCATCACCACCCATGAAGCTAAAGTAGCCTGGCGAAGACGATTCTTGTAGAAAAGCTGCACGCATCTCTGGTAAAAAGTTGTTTTCTTCATTGCGTACTCCTCGGCCTTGATCAGCACGTACATGGTGTACAAGTCACGCGCCGCTTGAAGCTCGGTGTACCGGAGTTTGAGGAGCGATTTCCACGCGGGGCGCACACGGTTCTTCATAACGAGCCAGCGGGGAGATTCGGGAACCATGTATACCAAAAGCGTCAGCGGAACGGCGGGGATAAACGCGGACCCCAGCATAAGCCTCCATGCCACATTATGGCCAGCCTGGTGTACAGCCAAGTTAGCACAGTAGCCAAGGAAAATACCAAACGCAGTCCACATTTGCCAGCTCACCACTAAGGCACCTCGGATCACAGTGGGAGCATTCTCAGCTGCAAGTACGGGTGCGGTTGTTTCCTTGAAACCGACACCGAATCCAAGCAAAAGACGAACAATGAATAGCTGGTACCAGTTTTGACAAAACGCAGAGCCGATGGGAGTTAAAACGCAGAAAATAGATGCAATAAACAAGACACCCCGACGGCCGATATAGTAGTTGAGGGGGTCAGTTGCCCAAGCTGAAAACAAAAATGCGCCCATATATGGACCACTATTGATGAGCCCAACCAGCCAGTTGTTTTTGTTGTAGTCAGGGTGGTGCTTGTCGTTAATGGGGATCCCGAAAATAGCCGGCATTGTCAAGTTGGCACCAGCTGAACCGGTCTGATCCCATCCCTGGACGCAAGCACCAATAGAGCATAGGGCGACCGTCAAATACATTTGCATAGGCTGACGCCACTTGTGTTCTTGCTCGCCGCGCAGCGCTTCTTTGTCGTCTTCACTCAGCTCGGGGATATCCTCATACTGGAAAGGGCGTTGAGCAAGCAGTGCACCCTTGTGAAGCACTGGCTTGATGTCTTGCAGATCGTACTCACTGGCAAACTGTTCTACAAGCCCGTGCAGCTCGGATTCGGAGAGGCCCTCAATAGGATTATCCACATTACCCTTGCGCACACCTTTGGCAACAATGTTATAGGTACCACTTTGCGTGTCTTGATCTACGTGTTGAAACTCGATATCATTGTTACCATTACCTTTGGTTGGGCTTTTATCTCTAGGGAAAGAATCAAACGAGTCACTATCCATCAAGGGGATCTGGAACTTCTAGACATGATACGCCGTGGTTTATATATGAGCATATTCCGAGCTTCCTGGCGTGCATATACTGCACCACTATTGCAGGATGGAAAGGCCTCCTGCAGTGGTTGAGCCCCAAACCTAGAGTTGGGGATCCTGGAGCAAAGAAAATTGGGCCATTCGATTTGCATGTATCTTCACTTTTCACTATACGCAGCTCGATTGTACAGCTCGGGACCATGATCGTGGAAACAGGTGACCCTCCACCTACCCCGCTCTTTTTTCAGTCTCGGTCTAGCGTCGATCATACAGACGCGTTTCCCGGAATCTGGGGTTGTGCATGCATAATGCAATACTCAAAGGGTCAGGTCTCGGTAGGCTCTGGGGAAAAAGTTTTTCCGAGATTTCTTCCGAGGCCAAAATGATTCAATTTCTGAGTTCAAGCGAGATTATCTCTACACTAAAGTTAGCCCTCAGAGTGCGGCACTTTGTCAGGTCAGAAACGGGTACATGACTCCAGTAAGCTGAAAAAACTGCACCTCAGGCCAGCGTCTCAACTGCAGGGTCGTGTGAGCAAAAAAGTTTAGGAATGTCAAAATGCTAGTAGGAGATATGTCTAGCGCACTGTTTAAACCCTCGAGTATATCTGTGGGTTGACCCAGAGACGCTACAATGAAACGCCTGAAGTTTTAGTGCGTATCGACCATTCCATTACATATGTTCTAGATTAGCCAGGAGGATAGCCGTTAAACAGCCTGAAGACTTGTACTTTTTGAGTTCACGGTGGTGACGCTTGCATGTTACTCATGCATGTACCTTGCATCGGATTATTTACGATCGGTGTGTGGTGTGTGGGGGCTGGAACTATTGGATTGTTGAGAAGCAGGCTCGTATACCAGGGACATGGGCATGAATAACTCGCTCTTGGAACTCGCTCTTGGAACTCGCTCTTGGAACTCGCTCTTGGAACTCGGTCACAGTACCCGCTCCCTAATACAGTTCCCTAATACCGTTCCCTCTACCTGGGGCCTGACCGCATAAAAAGAATTCATATCTACATAAATACATACTGGGGGAATTGCAACGTCCATCTGAGAGTCTTGCAGGAGTCCCAACTCGTATGACACCCTATGGCTTGATTGGCCTTTCCTTACGCAACCGTAATTCAATCCATCGTGCAGGCAAATAACAGACAATCGTTACTCCGATAGCAATCTCATTACCAATGTCGGCATTTCCACACACCGCAGAGAGAGGGCCCACAAAGTATGCTTGGCTCATGCCTACCACGGCACCACCAATGCCCATGAGATAACTGAAAATGGCAGCGTACATAATGGGGAAATGGCCGGGTTTGTTCCAAAACTCCCATTGGTACTCGTTCAAAGGATTGCGTCTGTATATGAGCGTCTCAATGATCATAATCATTGCATAGATCATGGACCAATATCCGATCATTGGTAAGAAGCTCTCGATAATCTCCTGGAACTTTGTGCGCCCTACGGACGCTAAAATCAGGTAAATACACCCAACAACCAGAGACAAGAGATAGCGAGGAATACGCGTCCAGATGCGTCCAAATACCTGAGCGCTGAGCGGAATCGAGTAGGTGTTGAGGATATTGTTTGTAATGAGAGAGATAAACATAACCACTACCAGGAATTTGCCAAACCCGCCCCACCGGCTCATTGCTTCAGCCAACAGAGCACCAGTGCTTCCTCGTTCATAAGCGGCGCTCCACTGCTCATTGGAGAACCGCGCAGCGCTCGCGATACCAATACCAGGGATTCCAATGAAAATTGTAGGCAGGAAAATCATTAACACCGCGTAAATGTAGAGCTTGACCGGGTTAGTGTCGACGGGGAAATCAACATAATAATCGCTGGCTAAAGCAATCCAGGTGCTTGTAATACCGATACTGGCACCGAAAAACGAGACCCAATTAGCCACGATTTCGCCGTTGGTATCACCGATGGATTTCGAAGTAACATCCCATTTAGGACCGGTGCAAATGTACACCAAAAGAAAGCAAATGAGGGCAGGAATCACAAAGACTTTATCGAAAAGAGTAACGTAATTGATTCCAAACATGGCGACGATCACGCTAACCGCGAAAACAATCACAATCCCTACCTCGAGGGGTACTTTTTGGTTGGAAATTGCCTGCAGCATTTGGCCGCTCAAAACAAGCGAGATGACAGACCAACCAAGCAGTGTCAAGACATTGAGTAGCGCAATGAACTTGGCAGGCCACCATCCGAATTGGAACCGGGTGCCCACCATTTGCCGGAGGCCTGAGCGAGGGCCCAGAAGAGCACCAAACCCAGCAACCAGAGACCCCAAAAACGCACCAGACACGCCCGCAGCAACAGAGTCTTTAAAGGACAAATTAAACAGCAAGGGGCCAGTGAAGAAGCCGGTCATGGAGCTAAGACTGCCGCATGCCCCTAACCAGATGAGCGACTCTCTCAAGTATTGCCTAAGGTCACCTTTTCCTCGTAGATAAGGTGGCTGAATATCAATTCCACGGGCCTCTCCCCACGAATCGATTACATATGAAACTTTCCAGAACCAGGCAATGGGCCCCGTACCGTCTCGTTTGCCTGCGTATCGTTGTTCGGTATGGTAGTTGTAGTTGTCATCCTTTTCTGTGATCTCAAGGGTACTTAATGACTTTGATTTAGTATCCATTGGAGTAGTCGGGCGGCTATTTTTCAGTTTCAATTTTTTTTTCCGGGTCTCCCACTGCTCAGCTTATAAAACCCTTCTGAGTGAAATATGACTAAATCATTGATTATGCAGGTATATGCACAGGGTACATGTCGAGGAGGGAACAAATGCACCGATATGAAGCAATTGATATAAAAAATATGGGGCGCTATTAAAGCAATTATACTGTCACTGAAAGGCGTAATGAGCTAGAGTATGTATTTGGTGCGCATGGGAGTTGTTTCCGGTAATCAGTTCTGCGGTATAATGTATGTTGACTGCAGCGCCAGATGGTGTGATAGACTCGGGACTATAAAAATTGGCGAGTGCCGGAAACATCAAAAGGGAATACGAAATATTTGCGGTGCTGAATGGTGGTATCAACATCCCCAAACTGCCCATGTGCATGGGTGGACCCGGGACTGTTGACCCAGGGTCGAGCCCCACGTGAAGGGGTCCGTCAATAGAAATGTGGATCTTAAACGAGATCAGAAAGAAATTATGAGATGGAGAGAGCCAGGAGCGAGTAATCTAGGGGATCAAGGCTCTTGCACTTGGCAGTGAAAGTTTTATCTAGTTTCAGACCTTGGCGGCTCGGTGGCAATTTGTATTCTCTAGATAGAAAACAGTTAATGTATTTACATTAATATTCGATTTAATACGGCAAGGAAATGGGCCGTGATTGTGGATTCCACTCGAGGCAAGTTGATGCCTGATGCAAGACCATTCGATTGGTGTATCAGATGCTACTACACGTCGATCAATCAGACTAGCCCTTTAAAACTTGGCTTCGGTCACCATTTCACAGGAATCTTTGGAAACATAAGACTGACCGCACTGCCAAATGTACTTGTAGTTTTCTTGGGTAGTTGTTCGTAAAAGCATGGGCTTGTTACAGCGGCATTTGGGCAAGTTCTCCAATTTGAATTTGTCTGGGTACATTCTAAACGTCAGCGAGATTCGGGTAGCTCCCACTAGCGCGTGGGGCCCTACACCCTTTACTGGAGGGACCGAGTGTTTCCACCGTTCTTGGCACCCTGGAAGCATAATAACCAAAGTATTGTGCTTGCAGTGGATCGAGTATTGCTTTGCGCCTCGTTTCTCGCTACGCCTTTTGAGTCGAAACTCACGGGATGCACCCAGACTGAGGCCTGCGATTATTGGTTTAGGGCCCAGATGAGTTAGTTGGTCGGAATGAAACCCGACGCCAGAATTCGGTCCATCATAGCGGTTAGCGACCGCATAATCGCTATACCATGCCTTGGAGCTTGGGGATTGACCTGTGCTATCTCGTGCGGGTCCCGGGCAATGAGCCGCGCGCTCCTGGTCAATATCCAAAGCTGATGGTTGTGCAATGGACGCATCTGATCTCGCCGCTGCGCCCTCCAGTACTTCACTAGCTAGCTCCCCACAGACCAACTTTTGCACCTCATCTCGGGCCTCAGATAGATTTAAAGTAAACGGTCTGGCTTCAATCTCTTGTCCTTGATAAGAGACCGATTTGGATTGTGTGCTAGAGCTACTATATATAGCAGACAAGTGTGGAGAGGTCACCTCCCGGTCAAACAAGATAAACTCCTGTTTGCGCCACGTGCGGGACTGATCCATCAGTTCCATGAGCACAGTATTGGCTAAAGTAGGCTCGAGAACGGATTCAATTAGCACGCAGTCGATCCCTGCGTCTTTAACTTGCTGGGGTGTAAACAGGTCAACAACAGGCAGATGTGAGCGCTTTGGCGGGGGTATCGCAGCACCAGAGGCACGCTTCCCCGTATTTTTCTCCACTTTGAAACCAGAAAGCGTCGTTTGGCGTTGCTGTGAGGCACAAGTCACCCCCAGCAGTCTGAATGCTTGGTCTATATCGCCGTTACATGAAACGAGTACCTCGAGCACCGTTTCGGGGTCGCTATTGGGGGATTTCTTCAAGATTGCATCCACTAATTGCTGCGTAGACATGAGCAGTGGAAAGAGTCTCAGTCAAGCAGAGTAAACGCGCGGTCTCGGGGGACGGCTATCTGTTCTGACAAAACACATGGACCTGGTGAATGGAGCGCAGTCTTTGGGGTTGATTCATTTACTTTTACAGCAATCTGGGGACAAGCAACGGCTCGAGACGTTTGAGCGACTTGTCGCTGACCACAAGGAGCTTCTGGCGGTCGAGCTGCCCCATCGAGAGGCGGGCGGCCTAAGGCTCGAGTGTGACCCAAACAAAGAGGTGTTGTACGCGCTGAGCAAGCTTAAAGAGCGTTCAGTAGCAAAATTAAAGTATGTAAACCGGCTTATAGAGGTTGGAGAGGAATTGCGCTCCCAGGGAGACTCCAATGAGCTGGTGAGGAGGGAGAGTGCGCAGACGGGCACAGAGAGTACGCAGATGGGCACAGAGTCCCCCAAAATAACTCGAATCGCGTCCATCACCAGCACGCCGGAAGCCGACGATAGGGAAGTCGCAGAGGAGCAGAGTGCAGAGAGCGTGGAGTCCCTCGAGCCGCAGGAGACCCGTGAACCAGCAACCCGCGCACCAGAGACCCGCGCACCAGAGACCCGCGCACCGCCTCAAGAGAGTTCAGCAAACACCTCTACCCGCAGATCCTCTCGGCTCAAAAGGGGACCAGTGATAGAGGACAAGAAGCCAGAACCTCCCGCTCACACCCGTAAACGCAAGTTATCCACCACAACTGAACAAGCCCCTGCCCCTCAACGCAGATCCAATCGCAGAGCGTTTGAATGGTGCACATGCCGAATCGACAAGCCAGAAGCGATGATTGAATGTGAAAAAGTAGGGTGCCCCATTGGATGGTACCACGAGAGCTGCGGAGGTCTAAACAAGCCTATCGATAGCTACGATTACTGGATGTGCAACGCCTGTCTCAAAAAGAGTGGCAGTACTCTCAGGGCCTACCAGGAGATGCAACGCAGGGAAGCGAAAGAAGCGGAGAAGCTGAGACTGGTCAGAGCAGAACAAGAAGCGGAAAAGATGAGAGTAATGAAAGCCCAGGAGGCGGAAATGAAACAACAGGCCCAGGAGGTGCCCTTGGCGATGTCGAGGCAAGCAAGAAAACTGCAAAGAGAAAAAGAACGCGCTAATAGGGAATCAAAAGGGGAACCCAAACAGCTCAAGGAGGTGGTGCAAAAGTCTCCCAGAAAGGCAGCAGAGAGGGCACCCCCAAGGAGGACAGAAATGGTCCCTAGAGGTGCACCAGCACGGTCCCGAGTCGAGGCTCTCCCTAGAAGATCCACGAGAAATCAGGCAGCCTCGCAAGCCCCACAAGCCCCGCCAGTCCGCGTTCGCCGTCTACGGGGGCGTCCCAATTATGCGGGGTCTGATTCTGATGAGTTTTAGTCGGCACTCTGGGTTTGTGGCCGAATAAGGGTTATTTGTATTATAATAGAACTAAGAATATTTATGTGTTGTTCATCTTAGTTTGCTTTTTTGGGAGTTTTTTTGTGGGTCCTGAGACTTGAGACTTAGACTTGGGTCCTAGACTTGAGGGGCCCACCATGACCGTCATGAAATAGTCGCTGCACAATGCAACCCAGGATCCAAGGACTCCCAAAGTGCAATACACCGATAGCAGCATGAGCTCCATAAACTCGTATCGAGGAAAAACGAGCGCCAAGACCGCCAGTGCCGGAAACACAAGCGAAAAGCCCGAAATGTACATAAAGCTAAACCTCATGAGGTTAAATCGATAGTAATTGCTGCCTTCGCGGGGATGTATTGTACATATTTCCGGCAACACCCACATTGCAATAAAAACATAAAGGCCGGTATAGGCGAACTTGAAGAAACGTTCCTGAGGAGTAAAGATCAGTGGCTGGAGACTTGCGTACGCAGTAGCCATCAGTACTAGGTAGGCATAAGTCAGTTTACGCGATTGCAGAGCAAATAAAGTGAACGGGATCACCACGCAGAGAATTGCCTTTTCGTGCACGTGCCACCCGAATAAAAAGGATGCAAACCCACAAAGAGTCAGCGATTTGAGGAAGTTTGTATGGGTCGGGTTCCACATGACGGGAATGATCGACAGGATCTGGTAGAAAAGCGTGATAAGGAACGTGGCCTTGGGGGTGATATCGATCAAATTGGAGAAATTGACTTGGCCAACTATACCGCGCGTCAGAGAAACACTCGAGTTTCCTCTGATAAATGCCAGTATGCGATCCACAAACGAGTACAGAGCCCAGACATTGGGTGCCCAGTAGGCATGGGTGAGGCCTCGCGAGAACGGGAAAAGGCGCGACAAAACCTGGTGCATCTGGTCATAAAAGGGCAGAAAACACAGAATGAACGGCAGCAAAGTACAGGCACCCAATTTGACGGTGTTGAGGAGATTAAACCTGCGGTTCTCCAACACATAGGCACTCAGCAAGTATCCAAAATATGCCGGGGCCAAGTAGAGGTAAATATGCTTAAAGCACAGGAGAGTACTGAATAACGTCGCAGACAAAAGGGGGCGACCGTTGACGGCCGCGTTGATTGAGAAAATCAGCACACCGTACATCATGGCATTGTACTGGAAGTGGATATGATCGAGGATGATCCAGCCCGGTGACAGCCAAATAAGGTACTTGACAGCCCGTTTCTGCTGGTTTGTGAGACTGTAATTGGATTTTTCAAGGTGCCAGAGACTGAGCAGTAACACAAACTCGGTGAGGACCACAGTTGCTCTTTGAAACACGACTGTGGGCCAGCCATAAGTGGACTTGGCTACAAGATCGAGACATCCATCTTCAACAACACTCTTAGGGGTAAACTGCGAGAGTGCCCACTCAAAGTATGCGAAAAATGGCGGGTAGTCGAGGGTACTGATGTTGGTATCTTCGTAGTACCATTGCTTTAGAGGCAGCTTGTTTGTGATTGCTAGCCAGTTGCGGTGTACATCAAAATCGGTCGAATGGTATGCCGGGAAGAGGAGCACTTTTAAGCCCAGAGTGAGGTATTCGAGCATAGGGGGGAGGGATGGTACGAGAGGGGTGGGATGGTACTAGAGGGGGGTGTCCTGGTACGAGTAGGGGGGGTGGGTAGGTAGTTTGGGTGTTGTTGCTCTACCAGTGCTATCAGTGCTCTACCAGTGCTCTCCTGAAGGGTCAACCTCTTATCGCCACACGCCACATGAGACTCGAAGTCAATACAAGCGAATACTCGCTTGATGTCGAGGACTCTCGGTTCAAATTGCGCCAGCACACTTCGCGCAACAACGAAGAGACGTGGCTCAATGGCCGCCAGGGCGATCTCGCTCACAGTACTCTTCGAGTTACTGCTGAGGACCTGGTTGCTACCGTCTATTTGGATGGTCGGAACCTGGGAACTATTAGCGACGAAGCCAATTTAGACGAGCTGGGTCGACTTGTAGAGTTTTACAATACAAAACTGGGGCCTACTGATCTACTGACCGCCAAGGCAGCCGTATTATTGACCCAGGGTCGTAATCTAGTACACAAGACCGAGAAGATCAAGGTGTTTAGCAGTACTTGGAATACGTTTGGGTCTCTGATTAAATTGAGCGCCATCGAAGCTCAGGAAATGGTCAATTACGCGTGCGATGTGCTTGTGCTCAACTTCCAGGAATCTGATGCGCTTGGCCGCAACCTGGTGGCGAATCAGCAAACCCTTGCAGCTACGATTGAGAAATTCAGCCGCAATTCACATAAACTTGCGTCATCAGTACAGCTCTTGGGTCTCATGACGCTTGTGTTTGTACGCCAGGACCTTAAGGTCTCGGGACTGGAGCGCGACTCCTCGGGGGTCGGGTTTTTGCGAGTTTGGGGCAACAAGGGGGCTGTGCTTACCAGGTTCACGCTACTACAAGACTCGATCTTGGGCGGGGGCGCAGAGTTTGTGGTGGTCAACTGTCACCTGAGTGCTGGTGATAAACCCGAGCAGAATCAACGTCGTCAATGGGAACTGCGCGAAATCTCCAAAAAGTTTGGTGTTCCGGGCGTTATCAACCAGTCGGCTGCGCAGTTTGAGACTGCAGCGTACGAGTTTGATGCCGATGCTGATGCCGATGCCGATGAGAGCGATAATGAGCAAACTCCTAGTCGGTATAGACGAGCAGATGCTTTTGATTCACTCAGCGAGTTGAGTGAGGACGAGGAACCGGAGTTACCGCCTATCCCCACAGAAAAGGACCTTCCCGAGGAACCCAAGGACCTCCAGGACCTCCAGGAACCCCAGGACTCCAAACCTTTACCCTCAAAACCTCTCCCTGCACTCCCGGAGCAAGCATCTCATACTCAGCCCAAAAACCAGTTTATCATCTTTGCAGGCGACCTCAACTACCGGGTAAGGGGCGACCTGAACGAGGTAGCTGAGCTGGCAAAAAGCGGCAAATACTCGACAATTCTCGAGCAGGACCACTGCTCGCGATTGCATATTGAAAAGAAAATATTTTCGGATTTTTATGAGCACCCTATTGCATTTAGTCCTACCTACAAGTACCAGCTGGGGTCCCACAGTTATGACCGTAGTATGCGCACCCCAAGCTATACCGATCGCATCTTCTACAAGGGGCACAATGTGGATTTTAGAGTCAACAGCTATACCAGCTTGCCCATGACCATCTCTGATCATCGGCCTGTGATATCCACCAGCGACCTAAGTGTAGTTACCTTGGACTGGACAGAGTACAACAAGCTGGTTGATTCGGCCTATCGGATGGTGGATAAGGCTGAAAACCTGGCAATTCCCAATTTGATTGTGGAGCCTAACACTATTGAGTGTGATACCTCCATTTTCTCTATACCCTGCGAGACAATCAAGCTCATATCACAGTCGAATCGGCCGGTGTCGTGGCACATTTTGCCCAATGAAAAAGTGCAGGTCAGTCCTGACAATGGCATTATCGAGCCCAACAGCAGTCAGCGGCTGGTGATCAAGTCGTTTCTGGGGATCAATACCGCTGAAGTCAATGAGGTGATTATCGTGCATGTAGAGGGAGGTGCTGATCGGTTTGTTTCCGCTATCTTCAAGCGGGCCCCTACACTTATTGGCACAGATGTGGAACGCTCAGGCCCAGTTCCCGAGCCAATCAAGCAACTCGTGGAGTACCTGTGGTCGAGGGTAGTCCCCCAAATGTTTGCAAGTGAGGGCCAGTTGAGTATAATCCACCAGGTGATCAAGTGGCTCGATCAAAATGAACCACTAGACGTAGAGGTGCTGGACGCAGCAAACTCAACTGCGAATGGGGCTGGCTCCACCGCTGCAGCCCGAGTCTTGTACCTTGTCCTCACCAACCTTCCCTCTCCGGTCATGAACTTCGACACGGAAAAGCCGCCCGTTCAATCTGATCTGGCAGAGTATCTACTCAAGTTCTTTAACCACTGCGGTGATTTCGGATGTCCTCTCGGCAGTTTGCTTGACCCTCTTGGTGATATGCTTTTCGGCAAGGATAAGTTTGAAGGCAAGAATCAGCAAGTGGAGAAGTTGTTAGCAATAAATTAGATTACAAATATGCTAATGGGGTTCTGGCCATCGGTTCTGGCCATCGGTTCTGGCCATCGGTTCAGGCCATAAGGGGTCATGTAGAAGTAGCTATTCTAGCCATGCCTCGCCTAAAAAACATGAGATTCGGGGCCTCCCAATGTTGTGCCTGCACCGGTAGAAATCAAAACAGGACGGTCGACGGCCTCAGCAGCAGCTTTGGCTTCTTTCCTCTTGAGAGCCTTTTCTTGGCGTTTAGAAAGTGCATCAACCATGGTGTCCTGGGGTACCTTGCCCTGGAATTTAGCTGCCTGAGCAACTTTCTTTGCCTTTTTCTTGGAAATAACTCCACGAACGGGATTTTTCAGTCCAGATCCCATTGAAGTAAAAAGATTATGTCAGATGAAAATTCAGGGCTCTGGGTGGGCAGTAGGGATAAGCGGTAAGCAGTGAGCGCCATGACGACGCCACTAGGGACCTCAGTAGCGCCACCAAGCCAACAGAGGTAGAGTGGAGGGAAGAAATTAAAAATGAAAGCGGACTATCTCTGAGGTCACCCCACCATCACCTCAAAGGCATATCGCATACTTCATCATATAGCCCAGTAGCAATAGTCCTAAAACTTTCTGTCATTGCCAATTTGTACGATGCAAAATTACGGATCATACGGCTCAATTGAAACTGTGACGATTGCACCATTCTCAATTCTGAGGACAGGATCTGACGCATTAGCCATGAGCGGTTCACTTGAGCCTTGATGTTCAACTGCAGCTCATCAATCGAGGACTCGAGAGCGGAGATCTGATTGTGAGCGCTCTCTCCACCCCCGCGTAGCGCTTCGATCTTGGCACTGAGCCTCTCGATTCGATTCTTTTGCTGGATGATGGTGTTACCCCCCAACACACGATGCCGTCTAAACAGCTCCTTTGTAGCCAGCAACACATCGCGATAGTACTTGATATCTTCGAGAGCTCCGTCTTGGAGCGCCGCTGCCGAGTCCAAGTACGCACCGTGTTCCAGTTCTGTATACTTTGCCAGGGTCGCTACTCCTTTGGATATTTCCGAGACATGTTCTTGATTGTCGGGGTACACAGCGTTCATCTGGGTGACGAGAAATTCAAAATCCATGGTCAGGTTGCAGGCATCGCTGGCTTGTACGTAGAGACGGCGACTCTGGACCGCCAGTACTTTAGCAGCACTAGTCACGGATCTCAGGGCATTAGTCGTGGAATTCTCAAGCGAATCGAGCCATTGAGTATACTTTTTCTCATTGAAATCAAGCATAAAGCCCGGTTGCGCCGACTTGTCTGCGAGTTCGCTCATATCCTGGCTGCCCCCACCAGACTGGCCCCCACCAAACTTTTGCCTGAGGATTTCTACTGGCGATGAATCACATAAAAAGGCTGCAACCGCCTGGTCCACTGCAGTTATTGGATGCAACGCCAGGATATTAAGGAACCGGGTCAGTCCCAGCCGCCGGCGGCACAGAAACTGGGACCCATCGCCAGACACAAACCTGCCATTGAGCTGGATTTTTTTGGGAGGCAGAAGCGGAAGTACCCTGAAAGGATACACCTTGACCAGGTAATCAAGCAGCCATACAAAGTCACTGTAGCGGCGGTGCACCAGTACTGGCTTGTCCCGCAGTGTACCACTAATGATATAAACGGTATGTCTGAAACCCCACCGGCCTTGTTTACCGAGGATTTCGACTTTGATAGTACGGGAGCCCGAGATATCCAGTTGGGGGAAGGGGGGGACGGCATGGGAGTCCACGGTAGTCTGGTCAGAACAAGAGGGGAGGGGTACGATTTCGAGTAGTTCGGGGTTCTGGCCAAGGTGTCTGGCAGTGTCAAACAAAATTTTCACAAATACAGACTCGTCCACTTGCTGATTTGACCCGGAGTTGGCTGCTAGAATCTCGGTAATAGCATCAGGTGCCATGTGGGCCCGTGCGAGCAACTGCTGGACTGTTTCCCGGTCCACCTGGCCGTTGACGGGCCGCGATTCAGCGAATAATTGGTGGAACCGCAGCGGAATAGGTGGCTCAGGGGGTTCAAGCAGCGCAGAATCGGGATATCCCCATGGGGTCTCTTCCATTGTTGCTTATCGGTAGTTGGGTGAGACCGGTGGGGCACATGTAGGGAGGCCTTTGTGGGTCCTTTGTGGGTGTGGGTCCTTTATATTTTATAGTTGTTGGAATAATGGCTACATAGTGAGTGAGTGAGTGAGTGAGTGAGTGAGTGCGTGAGTGAGTGAGTGCGTGAGTGAGTGAGTGAGTGAGTGAGTGTGGTGGCACCATTGAGTAGGGCATCCTCTAAAGGGTCACTCACGCAGCTGGGGCATTGAGCAGTAGCATCCCTCAGGAGCATCTCTCAGGAGCATCCTGAAGTTTTCACTGCCGCAGTCGAGAAACTTTGAGGACACACACAATGCATCAGGTCAGTGCCAATAGAGCACCTCGCCGCACTGCCCATATCGGTTCTTGAGCACTTTATGAGGTCACACTAGGTCACCCTCACCCCAGGCAAGCCGGGCGGCGGCACCTTAACGTCTGGCTGTGGCTCGGGCTCAAGTAAATGGGGTGATGGCGATAAATATGCCTCATATGCTGTATCTGCGCTGCTTGCGGTGAGCTGAGGTCTTTTATCGGGGACGGGAACCCCATATCCTGGATCGATGATCCAAGAACCTTGTACAAGCACAACTCATCAGCCACTGATTCGGGGTCAGTATTGACGTACAACCGTGCTAGGTCAGGCGACAGTTCGGGAACGGGATATGGAGCCGCATAACTTTGAGTCCATTCGTTTATACTCCCGCACATTGTACAAACAGCTGGGTGTGGGTGCCTCGCCAGATTTATATTCAATTTGAGCATATGCAACTATACGCATGTGCGGCGACCTGCACGATGATCAGTGCTCGACGGGTCCCAATATCCGTCATGACGCGGTGACGGGTACCAATTCCATATCTTATATCGCTAGGGCATCCGGTTTAGGATTTCAAGTCAAGTTCCAGCCCAGTATCGGTCAAATGAGTGCGAGCTCATCCCACTATCGGTCAGTCCATCCCACTCTCGGACAATTGATAGCGAGTCTATCCCACTATCTGCCATCTAAAGCTTATAATGTCTAGCGATATGCAGCTTTTAAAAAGGCATATCAACGAGCCGTTTGGGAAAAGGCCAAAATACATAGTACTCACACATGGACAGACCAAAGGAGATCATTAAGCTCGAGCCTCAATGATCTACTTTTGTCAAGTGGAAAATTGTCGCAAATCCGTTACTCATTATTGTTACTCTTGCCGTTTGTGCATATTGTAACTGAGGGGCGATAGCCTCTTGAGCATTTACGGAACAAGCGACAGACATGATTATAGTATATATATATATATATATATATATCGGTAAGTTCTAGGTGCTAGTGCAGGTTTAGGCTCAAGATATCCGCGACCCTTGGATCAAGCCCCCTCCGTGGCTTATCGCCATTCAGAGGATCCGCGGTGCGGCTGCAAATCAACGATAGTGTACGGCGTATCATATCATCGTTATTATATAAAATTAATTAAAAAGCAAATCTAAATATTATGTTTACCCACTGCACATCTCGCAAGCAGAAGGGTTGGTGATTGAACAGGCAATGACCTCATCGCTGAAGATATCAACGTCGCCCTTCTTGGGGGCTTCGGTTGGTGCCTCGGCCTCTGCTTCAACCTCAGGAGTCTCGCGAGGAGTCTCAACTGGAGTTGGGATGCCCATAGACAAAGAGTCGACCTTGGCGGCGAGGCCAGTGCTACCAGCTACTTCTCTACCAGCTGCGGCCTCGCTAACATTGGCAATGTACTTTTTGCGCACAAGAGGGTTGGCCTCGAGCTGTTTCTGCTGCTGGGCCAGCTTCTCCTGGTCAACAGTAAACTGAATAGGAGCAGAGGCAGCCATGGTACGCAAATAGTACATACCGGTCTTGAGACCCTTTTGCCAGCCATAAAAGTGCATAGAAGTCAGTTTACCCATAGTGACATCCTTCATGTAAATGTTGAGACTTTGGCTCTGATCAATGAATGCAGCACGGTCGGCAGCCATATCGATAATCGTCTTTTGGCTGATCTCCCAAACAGTCTTGTAGAGTTGCTTGATATCATCGGGGATTCCGGGGATCTCCTGAATAGATCCTCCAGAGGCAATTAGACGATTCTTGAGATCCTCATTCCACAGACCCATATCAACAAGGTCTTTAAGCAAGTACGGGTTGCAAATCTGGAACTCACCGGCAAGCACACGACGCGAGTAAAAGTTGGAGGTGTAGGGCTCAAAGCACTCGTTGAAACCGAGGATCTGAGAAGTAGAGGCGGTGGGCATGGGGGCCACGAGCAAAGAGTTACGCAAACCGTACTTGGCAAGGTCTGCCTTGGTGGTATCCCAATCCCAAAGAGAGGTAGGGGTGACACCCCACATATCGAATTGGAGCTCACCCTTGGAGGCAGGGGACCCTTCATAGGATTCATAGGGGCCGTGCTCCTTAGCCAACTCAATGCTTGACTCGACAGCCGCATGGTAGATGGTCTCAAAGATCTGCTTGTTGAGCTCCTTGGCCTCGGTGCTCTCAAATGGCAAGCGGAGCATCATGAAGGTATCAGCAAGACCCTGAACACCAAGGGCAATAGGGCGGTGACGGAAGTTCGAGTTGCGGGCCTCAGGGACGGGGTAGTAGTTGCGCTCAATGATGGCGTTCAAATTGCGAGTGACGACTTTGCAGACGTCGTGCAACCGCTGGAAATCGTACCAAACACCATTCTGGTTAGACTCCACGTAGCTGGGGAGGGCCAACGAGGCCAAGTTGCACACGGCAACCTCATCGGGCGCACTATACTCGACGATTTCACAGCACAAGTTGGAGCTCTTGATGGTGCCGAGATTCTTCTGGTTGGACTTGTGGTTGCAGTGATCCTTGTACAACATAAAGGGGTTACCGGTCTCGGTTTGAGCCTCAAGAATGGCGTACCACAATTTCTGAGCCTTGATGGTACGTCTGCCCTTGCCGGCTTTTTCATACTTGGTGTAGAGGGCTTCGAATTCCTCACCGTACACATCGCTCATGCCGGGGCACTCATTGGGGCACATGAGGGTCCAGTCCTCGTCATTCTTGACTCTTTGCATAAACAAGTCGCTGATCCAGAGCGCCAAAAACAGGTCACGAGCACGGATCTCTTCCTTGCCGTGGTTTTTGCGCAAATCAATGAATTCAAACACATCCTCGTGCCAAGGCTCAAGGTAGATGGCAAACGCACCAGGACGTTTGTTGCCTCCCTGGTCAACATACCGGGCAGTGTTGTTGAAAACACGGAGCATGGGCAAGAGGCCGTTGGAGGTACCATTGGTACCGGCAATATAACTACCAGTGGCACGGATATTGTGGACATTGAGACCAATACCACCGGCGCTCTTGGAGATTAGAGCACACGTCTTGAGGGTATCATAGATGCCATCAATGGAGTCATCCTTCATCTGGATAAGAAAACAGGACGACATTTGGGGCTGAGGGGTACCCGAATTGTACAAAGTGGGACTCGCATGGGTGAAATATTTCTGGCTCATGAGGTTATAGGTCTCGATAGCCTTCTCAATGTCGTTGCCGTGGATACCGAGACTCACACGCATGAGCATATGCTGGGGGCGTTCGGCGACTTTGCCGTTGAGTTTGAGCAGATAGCTGCGCTCCAACGTCTTGAACCCGAAAAAGTTGTACTGGAAATCGCGGTCATAGACAATGGCTCCGTTGAGCTCATCCTGGTGCTCCTTCACCGTCTCGTACAACTCCTGGGACACCATAGGAGAGTGCCTGTCGTTGCGGGGGTTGATATAAGTGTAAAGATCTTCAACCACCTGGCTGAAATGCTTCTTGGTTTGCTTGTGGAGATTGGACACGGCAATACGGGCCGCCAAGATGGCATAGTCGGGGTGCACTGTGGTCATACTGGCAGCGGTTTCAGCAGCTAAATCGTCAAGTTGAATGGTGGTGACACCGTGATAAACACCGTTGATTACCCTTTGAGTGATCTGGACACTGTCAACGTGGTTGGAGTCGAGGCCGTAGCAGAGACGACCAATACGGGCAGTGATTTTGTCAAACTGGACTTTTTCTTTACGTCCGTCGCGTTTATAAACAAACATTTGGCGGGGGGTTGGTGTGTGAAGAAAAGGTTGACGCGTTGATTAGAGGGGGTTTACACGCTTTTATATATGAACCCTTGCCCTTAATGAAATCCCGGGCGACGCGGTCTGATCTGGAGGTCCGCCGACGAATCCGAGCGTTTTGCAGATACAAGTAAAAAACTTCCGACCCTATCGTATTTTTTGTTTCGCGGTATACCGGCAAAACTAGCCTTTGTTTACTTTGTGCCTGGCAACCAGACGCGTACTTATTAATTAAGAATTTACGCGTCGTGCATAAGCCAGTACCGCAAGGGTGAGTGTAGATGGAGGGAGGGATTTTTTATTCTGTTAATTCTGGTTAATTAATGATAGCTTCTAATAGCACATATTGGTCTTGTGTCTGTCTGAGAACTATTCAGCATTAACCTGTACTTGCTACCTCCTGCACTCAGTATAAAGCACAAATAATTGCTTGATTTAATAATTGCTTGCTTTAAGATGCTTAAGGAATATTATCTGCCCACGAGACGCACATTTGTGATCAAGTTTAGGTAGTGACGGGGCGGCATTAAGCAAGTGGTGGGTACTTGATACCTAATACTAATACTTGAAAACTAATGCTAATATCATCACGGACTATATCTATTTGGCGTTTATTCTCATTTAGATAGTCGCCCTGGCTTTGGGCAGGTATTGTGAGTGTGCGTGCAGCAACATTTATGGAGCTGTGTGGGATGAGTGCCACTGTATAGGTAGGCCATAATGCATACATGAAGGAACTCAACGAAAGCGCTCAACTATCTCCTATTTTGTGCTATCAATTCTGACTTTCCTGATAGATATCATCCAAGGCCGCTCTGCATATATATATGCAGATACATGCAGATCCATACAGATTCATGCAGTCGTGATCCTGCTGGCTCGCCATGAGCTAATCGCGCTATTCCGGAATTGCTGGATCTATGTATTCTCTTCTCGTTGCAACAAGACCTTTCAATGATATCCCTACGGTGTCATAGCGACGCTTCAATAACTCGATAAAATATAAATAAAGAGGAGGAGTGAGCACTGGAGAAGCTCCAGCCAGGCTATAGGCGGGCTCTGCACCCACACACAATCGCTGCTACCTGGCCCACCTACCCACCACCCACATTGGGCGGACGTACCCCTTCCTTGACAAGCAGCACCTTTCTGCTCAACAGTTCCCTAACATCTTCGGGGATTTCCGGCAAATCAGTGTCGCCATTCAGTTTCTTGTGATCCAGGATATCCACTGTTGTCTTGAACCGGTTAAAGAGCTGCTCGGCACGCACCAGCACCACGTCCACATCCATGCTCTGGCCGAGTTCATTAATGAATTTGAGGATCTCATCAAATTGGCGGAGCTGTGTCATGATGACCTCTTTATTGATATCCAGCATAGCCAATGCCACAAACAGGTGGAACTGACTGCTGTAATAATCTGTCCACAGCACTTCCCACAGTCTTAACACGCTGTCCCAGTCAAACTCACGCTTGTACCATACCAGGAGCATACGGAAAAAAAAGAAGAAATGCGTAGAGTCGGCACTTGCCAAGTGTTCATAGAGCTTGGGCAGCATAAACTGGGTAAGATGGTCGAGGGTTGCTAATTGGCCCCGCATACCCGATTGGTCCCGGATAAAGTTCCGTTCCATCCGGTCCATGAACCCCGAAAATGCCCAAAATGCAAGCGAATCATCCTGGAGCAGCACATAGAGTGGGCTGAGCAGGTCCGACATGCCCTGAACGTACCCCAAATTCTCATTGTACTCGTTGTAGGTGATGAGCATATCCTTCATTTGTTCCAGGTGAGGGTTGGCACCGCTATCGGCGAATCGGCTCTCTGGATCGGGGTGTGGGATATCGCTTGGCAGGAAAATATCGAGCGTCCGATCTGTGCGCAAAACATCTTTTTCGATCCGCGCTTTCTGGTCCCGCCAAAACTCGTCGGTTTGCTGCCGGTCGAGATCATCCCACCATCTCCGTTTATACCTGTAGTAATCATTGCGCTTTTCACTAACAATGGAGCTTCTCTCATCATTGTCGCTGTCCCATGGGTAGACCCCCAGGAGGAAAAGCCATGCTTCTGGCCGGGCCGCTGGGTCCAGACCGCCATGGAAGATGCGATCCTTGACTTCCTCAACAGTAACGTTGAGCCGGCCATGCTGATCAAATAGCGATTGCCATTCTTCGAGAGATACCGGGTTGCGACGCTCGACCGCACGCGTCAGTTTGACCACAGATAAATCCTCATTCTCGTCCTCGAGGTCGGTCCACACCACATCGTAGCGAGGTTTCGCCGAGTCCTGAGCAATCCCCAGCGCCCACTCTGCCAAGTACACGCGGGCCGAGTCAAACTCCTGGCTCAGTTGCTCCACCTCGGGGACGTTTAGAATAGCCTTCACCGGCGCAGGTGTACGATCCAGCACATTCTGGCCTGCCTTGCGACTGAATCGAGTAATTGTGGCGAGCTTTTCGAGTAATCCCCACTTTGCGTCCTCCCATTGTGAGGATTTCTTGTGCTGCTGCTGGACATTATACGGGCTAAAGCTGAGCTTATCGGCGGTATCAGGGTTCACCAGTAGTACATTGGGCTCAATGGTGCTAGGGACAATCTTTGCGTACCCTTTGAGAATCTCCAAGAACCTCACACCACCCCAATGCATCCCCTTGTCAAAGGTGGCAAACTCCTGGGCAGCTCGATCTCTTTCGGCCAAAGTAGAGGCTGATTCGTCGTCATGGAAAAACAGAGCGGGCAGTGTAGTCTGGTCGCGGGTGAATATAAGCAGGGAGCCCCACCACCAGCCAATTGTAGGGGTCCGGACCTGGATGGAGTAAATGTCCCGCAATGGCAGGCTGAATGCGTGGGTGCTGCGAGCAAGGGTGGGCACTGGACTTACGAATACCTGGTGCGATGCCAGGCACCCTGATTGGGGATCTAGGTCCACCTGAACGTACTGATCCAGGTCGCTTTTCTCCCGGATAAGGCTCTCAGGGACCCACGAGAGGAGAATCTCGGAGTTTGAAGCCTGCGGAGGACGTAACAGGGCAAGATAGCCCGGAATGTTATCCTTGCTTGTCTTGCTGGGGTGGATATATACCTTTGATTTGCAGTAAATGAGCTGCTGCTGGATTTGAGCAGGATCCATTAGGGGTGGATCCATTAGGGGTGGCGCTCAGCCACAGCCTCAAGTATGGGGGATGTGATCACGTGAGTGAGTGAGTGAGTGAGTGAGTGAGTGAGTGAGTGTACCCTTGGAAAAAGGCACCTGTCAAATACCCGTACCCTTTAGCTGCCATGGAGTATAGTATACACCGTAGGTAATCAATTGCTAGTACTCTAGTGCTCATTAGTTGAGTACAGGCCTCACTCCACAGGCCTCACTCCACAGCCCCCCATAGGCCCCCACAGGCCTCACTCCACAGCCCCCCATAGGCCCCCACAGGCCTCACTCCACAGCCCCCCATAGGCCCCCACAGACCGGAAGAGCGTC
>JAKTWO010000044.1:0-68043 GCA_030582055.1 Wickerhamiella lipophila | reverse complement strand
TGTAATTGGCTCCCTCCCTCTCTCTGCTCCTCTCTGCTCATGCTCCAATTAGGCCGCCACCGCCCAACGCCACCCCCCCTTGGCGGGGCCCGGACCCCCCTTTCATTTATCACCTCCTAACATTTGTCAGCACTCCTTATGTCTTACCCCACGCAAGACTATGGGCCAGACGCGTTTGTGAGGCCCGGTCCCGCGCCTGCGCCGCCCAGCGAGATCCAAAAGACCAGAAAATTACGTGAAGGCTGGATCCAAGCCAAAGAAGACGGCAGCATCAAGTGGATGTGGACCAAACGCTGGCTCGTGCTCCAAGACAACACACTGACGTTTTATAAATCGGATTCAAGCAGCAACAGTAGCTTCACTGTCCCGCTCAATACAGTCCAATCCATCTCGCGCGTCGATTCAAAACAGTACTGCTTTGAGATCATCCGCCCAAACCAAAAGTCTCTGTTTGTGGCCACAAAGACCGATACCGATTTGTACGCTTGGATCGATGATATATACAGCAATATCCCCTCTACGGGCGTCTCTGGGCCCATAAATTTCACGCACAATGTCCACGTGGGCTTCGACGCGCACTCGGGCGAGTTCACGGGGCTGCCCAACGAATGGGCGCGCCTCCTCAGTTCCTCGGCCATCACGCAGGAAGATTTCTCCAAAAACCCCCAGGCGGTCGTGGATGTCCTGAAGTTTTACCAAAATAATATCGAAAGGGACGAAGACGTACCCGAGGAATCTTCGAGCGGTGCCACGACGCCCCTTTATGGCAGTAGCAGCTCGCTGCCTCCGGTGCCCCCATCGCAGAAATCAAGTGCTCAGCTGGCACAACTCGAAAGTTTACGGCTCGGCTCAGCAGCAGGCTCGAGCGGGTCGGCCATTAATCTCCAGCCATCACGCCCTGCTCCTCCCCCTCCAGTGGCACGTGCGGCTGCTCCCTCTAGTGGTAGCGGTGCGGCTGGCAGCGGTGCGGCTGGCAGCGGTGCTAGTGGTAACGGTATGAGCACCTCTGCAGTACCCACTACAGCGCGTACCCCGGGATACGATCGCTTTGTTTCCCCGCTAAAGGTGAATAAATCTCAGACTTCTGTTGATGAGTGGCGTAGAGACGATAAAGGCGGTGCTGTGATGATCAACGTGGATAGAGACGGCAGCGCGGGAATGGCTGGCAATGGACTACCTGCAGATGCTAAGGGCCCCTCCGCTGGCCCCCAGGCCTCAGGCATCCCGCAAAATTGGGCAAAGAAAGCTCCTTCACATCCTCAGCAGCCTATGCGTGCACCCGACGCAAGTGCAGGTAGCGGCAGCTCCTCTAGCTCTGGCGAATTGCCTCCCCTTCAGCAGCAACAGCCAGTCAGACCCCTAAGACAGCAGCCTCCTCCACAAGTCCATCAGACTCCACCTCGGTATGCACAGGGCGAGAGGCGTAGTCCTCAGCCTCCCAACCACTCTACTCCACTTCGTCAAGCTCCTAGACCACACCACCCGCATAAGACACCTCCTAATCAGCATAATCAGTCGCAGCATCTTCAGCAGCACCAGCATCAGCAGCACCAGCCGCATCAACACCAGCACCAGCCGCACCCGCAACAGCAGCAGCAGCAGCAGCCGCATCACCAGCCCCGCACCCCGGTGCGTACTCCTGGAAGCCAAAAGCATCATCAGCATCCTCCGCGGGCATCTCCCAGTGGTGCAACAGCTGCTGCAGCCGCAGCCGCTAGCAGCGCTACCAGACACCGCGAAAAGGAGCGCAGGGTAAGCACAATGACAGAGTCGCAGATCCTCGCCAAGCTGCGTAGCGTCGTCAGCAGCGAGAACCCCACAGCCAGCTATCAGAAACTCAAAAAAGTGGGTCAGGGTGCCTCAGGAAGCGTCTACGTCTCGAGGCCGCTCGTTGGGGAACTCGCTGCAAACCACAGCCGTGTAGCAATCAAACAAATCGATTTATCGAGCCAACCCCGTAAGGAACTCATTGTCAACGAGATCACCGTCATGAAGGAAAGCTCACATCCTAATATTGTTAACTTCCTGGCGGCGTACCTTCGGGGTCAAAGTGATTTATGGGTGGTTATGGAGTACATGGAGGGAGGTCCTCTGACTGATATCATTGAGAATAATGACCTGACAGAGCAGCAAATAGCGACGATCTGCCGCGAGACGTGTGCTGGGCTCGATTTTCTGCACTCGAAATCCATCATTCACCGCGATATCAAGTCTGATAACATGCTCCTGGATCGCAAAGGTAATGTCAAGATCACCGATTTTGGGTTTTGCGCAAAGCTAACCGACAAGAAACACAAGCGAGCCACAATGGTAGGAACTCCATACTGGATGGCCCCCGAGGTGGTCAAGCAAAAGGAGTACGGTGCCAAAGTAGATGTCTGGTCGCTGGGAGTCATGGCTATTGAGATGATCGAGAGCGAGCCGCCATACCTCAATGAGGAGCCCCTCAAAGCACTCTATTTGATTGCAACTAATGGTACCCCAAAGCTCAAGAACCCCGATGTTTTGACCAAGGATCTCAAGAGCTTCCTGGGTCTCTGTCTGACTGTGGATGTCAATTCACGCGCTTCTACATCCCAATTGCTCCATCACCCGTTCTTGAACCCCGAAACGTGCTCGATAAAGTCTTTGCCTCAGTTGCTGAGGTACAGAAAGGACCTCAGGTAAACGGTTTTGGAGCGAGATTGAGCCAATAGAGTTTACGTGCAGTACGATGTGCGGCGGCCAATGCTGCAAATCATCATACACTCGCACAGTTGCCGACTTGAGTTCCCTAATCTAATCTTTCCAAGTTAGCTCCATATATTTATCTTATTGTATGCAGGTGCAGATGACGAGCAGTATCTGTGAGATATTTTGAGGTCTTCCCACTGCGCAATGACCAGCACTAGAGGTCTTCCTACTGCCCGATGACCAGCACTTGGAGTGTTTCGATGTTTGTATTTGTATATTTTAAATACGAGATTAGAATATCAGATTTGGTCAATCCAAGGTCTTGTGCGCATTCCCTTGAATTGCATACGCGCCACATTACGCCACCGCATCCTCCCCAATTAACGCCACACGTCTTCTCCACTAAAAAAAAAGGGTCAGCACTATCTGTCCAATCAGGTCCGCGGAATCGATAAGCCATCGAGACCCTCAAAAGCACTTGTACTGGTCTTTACAACAACACCGTACTCTGCACATTTTCAAATCTAGCTAAAATTCACTCAGAGTACCCAGGTAAAGTACTATCATCTCCTAAAACACGCTCAGATAAGCATGCCAATTTTCTCGGCCTCTGAATTTTCGTTTTCAATATCAATACCAATACCATAAAACCATTACACAAACCCAAATCATCAGAGGTCACGCGAGATCAAATCGCCCTTACAGTGGGAAAAAAATCGTGCATCGGGTGCATGGTGAGTCACTTGAAAAGATACCTCTAGCGGCCAATCACGTCGAGTGAGGTCAAAACCAAACAATCCATCCAGTGATTCTTGAGGCTTGGGTACTGATAAACACCCAAAAACCACTTGCACCGTCGCTCATGGTATCCCCAAGTTTACCTCCCCGAAGCATTGCATTGCATGATGCATGGATATATAAAAGCCAAGATGCCCAGATCATTAGTCAATGATTGCACGTCCCATGGTGGCCCTTATGAGGGCTACTCGTAATAGTCCCTGCAAGGCCTGGAAGTGGCCCAAGAGTCCCTCTTTGATCTCTTCTCCTCGCCTGGCTGCTCGCTTTTACTCGACCCCTTCCCCCCAATACGTAGGAGCTGGTATTCTCAATCCCAACAAGAGCCAACTGGTGGACGTTTCCAAGGTTCTTGTCATTGGTTCCGGTGGTTTGAGTATCGGTCAAGCTGGTGAGTTTGACTACTCGGGCTCGCAGGCCATCAAGGCCCTCAAAGAGGCGGGTAAAACCACCATTCTCGTTAATCCCAATATTGCAACCAACCAAACTTCTCATGCTCTGGCCGATGAGGTCTATTTCAACCCGGTAACTCCCGAATACGTCTCGTATATCATTGAACGTGAGCGCCCCGATGGTATTTTGCTCACTTTTGGTGGCCAAACCGGCCTTAATGTTGGTATCGCGCTCGATAAAATGGGCGTCCTTGATCGGTTCGGCGTCAAAGTCCTTGGTACACCTATCTCCACCCTCGAAACTAGTGAAGACCGTGATTTGTTTGCTAAAGCCCTCAACGAAATCGATATCCCAATTGCTGAATCCATTGCCGTTGATAACGTCGATGATGCCCTCGCTGCTGCTGAGAAAGTCGGTTACCCCATCATTGTCCGCTCTGCATTTGCCCTTGGTGGATTGGGATCTGGGTTTGCCAACAACCGCCAGGAACTCTACAACTTGAGCTCCCAGAGCTTGAGTCTCAGCCCCCAAATCCTCGTCGAGAAATCGCTCAAGGGATGGAAGGAAGTCGAGTACGAGGTTGTGCGTGACCGTGATGGCAACTGTATTACCGTCTGCAACATGGAGAACTTTGACCCCCTTGGTATCCACACTGGTGACTCGATTGTAGTGGCCCCCAGTCAAACCCTCAGCGATGAAGAGTACCATATGTTGCGGTCTGCTGCCATCAAGATTATCCGTCATTTAGGTGTTGTTGGCGAATGCAATGTCCAGTACGCTTTGCAGCCCGATGGACTGGATTACCGTGTCATCGAGGTCAATGCCCGTTTGTCCCGCTCTTCTGCCCTCGCGTCCAAAGCTACTGGTTATCCGCTTGCCTATACTGCCGCCAAGATCGCCCTTGGCCACACCCTGCCTGAACTCCCCAACGCAGTCACCAAAACAACCTCGGCCAACTTTGAGCCCAGCTTGGACTACATTGTTACCAAGATCCCCCGGTGGGATTTGTCCAAGTTCCGTCACGTTAAACGCGACATTGGCAGCAGTATGAAGAGCGTAGGTGAAGTGATGGCTATTGGCCGTACCTTTGAGGAGAGCTTCCAAAAGGCTATTCGTATGGTCGACCCCAGCCTGATTGGTTTCCAAGGCTCCGAGGAGTTTGGTGATCAACTTGATGATGTACTGGCTAACCCCACCGACCGTCGCTGGCTCGCAGTCGGTGAGGCCCTCCTCAATAGAGGCTACAGCGTCGAAAAAGTCCACGACCTAACCAAGATTGACAATTGGTTTTTGCACAAATTAATGAACCTCGTCAACCAGCAGCGCACTCTTGAATCTATTGGTGGCCTCAAATGGTTGGACCGTGACACCCTCTTGGACTCCAAAAAACTCGGCTTTTCTGATAAACAAATCGCAATCTATATCGGCTCTAATGAGTTGGAGGTCCGTGCAAAGCGTCTCGAATACGGCATCCGTCCCTGGGTCAAGAAGATCGACACCCTTGCTGCCGAGTTCCCTGCCGATACTAATTACCTCTACACCACCTACAATGGCTCCTGCCACGACGTGGAGTTTGATGAGCATGGAACAATGGTTCTGGGTTCCGGTGTGTACCGCATTGGGTCTTCTGTCGAGTTTGATTGGTGTGCCGTGTCCACTGCCCGTGCCCTTCGTGAGAATGGCCGCAAGACTGTGATGATCAATTATAACCCCGAGACTGTCTCTACTGACTTTGACGAGGTCGATCGTCTCTACTTTGAAGAACTCAGCTTTGAGCGTGTTATGGACATTTATGAGCTCGAGAGTGCTGCGGGTGTGGTTGTTTCCGTCGGAGGTCAATTGCCCCAGAATATTGCCCTCAAACTCCAGGAGAATGGTGCTGCCGTTTTGGGTACCAACCCCGAAGATATCGACAAAGCCGAGGATCGCCACAAGTTTTCCCAAATTCTCGACTCGATCGGAGTCGACCAGCCCGAATGGAGCGAGCTCAGCTCGATTGCCGAAGCCAAGGTGTTTGCCGATAAAGTCAGCTACCCTGTACTTGTGCGTCCATCCTATGTCCTCAGTGGCGCTGCCATGAGTGTCATCTATAGCGAGGCGGAGCTCGAATCCAAGCTTGGCAATGCTGCTGCTGTTAGTCCTGACCACCCCGTGGTCATCACCAAATTCATTGAAGGTGCTCAGGAAATCGATATCGACGGTGTGGCTAATGCTGGCGAATTGCTGGTGCACGCGGTTTCTGAGCACGTTGAAAACGCTGGTGTTCACTCTGGCGATGCTACCCTGGTACTCCCCCCTCAAGATTTGGATGACTCTACACTTGCGCGCCTCAAGGATATTGCCGTCAAGGTCGCAAAGGCATGGAACATTACCGGTCCTTTCAATATGCAGGTCATCAAGGACGGTGATGCCCTCAAGGTCATTGAGTGCAATATTCGTGCCTCCCGGTCTTTCCCGTTTGTTTCCAAGGTTTTGGGCACCAACTTTATCGATGCCAGCACCCGGGCCCTCATGAACAAGAACGTTCCTTCTCCTGTTGATTTGATGGCCCAGCACCGCGACTATGTTGCCATTAAGGTCCCTCAGTTTTCGTTTACCCGTTTGGCTGGTGCTGACCCATTCCTGGGTGTCGAAATGGCTTCCACAGGTGAGGTTGCTTGCTTTGGCAAGGACCTCCTCGAGTCGTACTGGGCATCCCTCCAGGCGGTCATGAACTTCAAGGTGCCTAAACCTCCCAGTGGTATTCTCGTGGGCGGTGACGTTACTCGCCCTTATTTACTCGAGGTGGTTGATATCCTCAATGGTATGGGCTACAAGATTTACGTTGCAAAGTCCGAGGTGGAGAAATACCTTGCCGAGTCTGGTATCAAGAGCGAGATGCTGGTGCTCCCAAAGACCGATAAGCGCGCGCTGGGTGAGCTGTTCAAGAACAAGGATATCAGCGGTGTTATCAACTTGGCCCGTGCTCGCGCAGAGGACCTGGCCGATGAGGACTACATTATGCGCCGCAACGCCATTGACTTTGGACTGCCGCTGTTTAATGAGCCCAAGACTGCTCTCTTGTTTGCCAAAACTCTGGCTGCTAAGCTCCCTACTCATGGCAAGGACGGTATTCCTAATGAGGTCAAGCGCTGGAGCGAGTATTTGGGCGGTAAGCCCGTGATTTAGTGGTACTCTATGTAGCTATAAACATGAAATCAGGGTGATGCGAGGGTTAGGCTGTGAGCTGATATTATGTTAGCCGGTAGGATATTAGCTGGTAGGATATTAGCTACTGGGATAGCCGGAGCTGCTAGCGAGGTACCGTATGGTCGCACCTTGACCCCACACTCTCTACCAAGCTAGCTCGCATGTGATCACTCACGTGACCAAGCGAGAACCAAAATTACATAAGCCGCCAACCCCACAAATGGCACCCCCACCTCGGCTCTCTACCCAATCACACCCTCAATGAGTAGCGTAACAAACCATCCATTGTATGTTCAAACAGTTAAAAACTTTGAGAAAACCGCCGTGCGCGATAAGCTGATGCGTCTTGTGCAGTACTTTTCCCGTTTCTTGGCCTACTACCTCTACCGCAAGGGGTACACCAAGGAAGCGGTGTTGCGTGTCAAGGGGCTCCAAAAGAACCTCGGAATGGCCCGTAAGGCGATGCGTATCGGCAAGCCCCTTGGAAACCTGCGCGCCCTCGTTGCAGAGCTCCACAACAAGACCGCCGAGCCCCTCTTGCACTACACCTCGCTCACCAAGAACGCTGGTACCGCCGTCTTCCTCACCCTCGACTCTCTCCAATGGCTCAATGCTGGCGGTGTAATCAAGTTGAGCAACCCTGAGCTCATTAGCCGCATCGGTAACCGCGCGTGGCTTATCTCCATCCTGTCCTCGCTCATCCAGGCCAGTTATGCCTACTACAGAGCCGATGCCAAGGAGAAGGCGCTCGCTCAAGAAAAGGTCAAGGACCAGGCCGCAGTTGCCAAGGTCGCTTCCGAAAAGAGTGCCGCCAAGGTCAATGTCCTCTGGCACTCGCTTGATGCCCTCATCCCTGCCACCAACTTAGGTATCCTGGGTCTTGACGAGGGTATTGTTGGCTTGGCCGGTACTACCACCGCGTTTTTGGGCCTCAAGAGTGTGTGGTGATCACAAGGACTGATCTAAGGATTGGCCGTTCCTAGGCAAACATGTACATCTTTAAACTAAATATATGGAAACTAGACTAGGTTAATGCCCTGCATTGTGCGATCCTCGTAGTTCGCTGGTAGCTTGTAATGGAAGACTGGCAGAAGAGTGTGTGCCCGAGTGAACTGGGACTCTTTCACCACCAACTCGAGAATACACCCCTAATCCCACACACCATAAATCATATACTGAATAATAATAGTAATAACAATAATAATAATAAAAAATACATTAGGCGAATCCAAATCCGCTGGAACTCTCGGTGATCGCTTTAAGCAGTGCTGCCCGAAGCTGCTGATAGTTACCGTAGAGGGGTAAATCAATCTGGTTAGTGCAGGTATGGGCAGAGGGAAGCCGCTGGCTGCTACCGAAATCACGAGCGATACTGAACTTGGGGGCATTGTTGGAAGTCTCGAGTTGCGAGAACCCACCCACTGGTACTTTACTGGTACCGGTCGCATACTGCAGCAGCTTTGCCCGCTGCTCATTATCAAACGAGGCCACGGCTGTCCAAAACCACTTGATTTGGGCACTTTGGGCAGTATAGCTCTGATAGGTAGTGTTATCACGCCAGTCATCGAGATTGATCTCCGGCAACCCGCAAATCAGGAGCTCAATTTCACGCTCGTCGAACAATTCAAGGAAAACAGGACGGATTTTCTCAGGGATCATCTCGAGGAACCCTTGCGAGATTGCATCCACCTGTTTGGAGACGCGGCCCACCAGCTTGTACTGCACAATCTGCTTGACGTACTCTTGCTTGTTCTCCTCGGTGACCGGGATCTCAGAACCGTTTTCAATCAGATCAACCACGCTTATTTCACCAAACTTGTCCTCGTCGACGCTAAAAGTCTCGGTGATGATATCGGTGATGTCATTCTCGAGCATCCACACCAAACTCTTGTAGTACTCTTGGTCAACAGCCTCCATATCAGCTAGATCAATAGGCCGCTGGAGTATACACTTGTACATTGCGCGACTGAAATAGCAGCTCAGGACCCGGCCGTCGTAAACGGCTTTACCAATGATGCGACCCACAAACTTGAAAAACGACAGGTGCTCGGGGTTGACAAACGACATGGGGTTTGGCTGGAAAACATTGGAGCCAGAGGAGGTATGCAGGAAGAGCGCATAGTCTGGGTTGAAGATCTCCTTGCTGAGGGTCTCGTACCATTCACGCGTCACACCGCCAGCATCCACCGCATCCTCACCACTAAATGTAACCTGGATATCGGCAGTTTTGATTTCATTTGCGGTTTTGTAAAATAGAGACCGGTACGTGTCGAGGAAAGCTTGTTTCCGATTCACGTTGAGACGCGTCAAGTGGGGGCCCAGCCGCTCTTTTTCTTCAATAGCGCGGCGGCTGAAATACTTGAGCTTATTGTCGAAATCCAGTACCCGCGAGTCTTTGGAAAGTACCGCAAACGAGCCGCTCAGGAGCTTGGGGTTCATGCGCACCAAGTGGTTGAGAATCTTGCGGTGCCTTAAGCTGAAATCAGTAAACTTGTTGCGAAGCCAGCCAGAGTAGCTCACTTGCTTATCGGCATTGGCATTTGCATTGAGAACGTGCTTTGAAACAACCGTTATGCACTCTACTAATGGCAGTAGCGCGGTTGAAAACTTGTAATCGCTAGCAGCAATCAAGTCCAGACAACTGCCCAGCTCGGCCCATAGATTGTAAAAGTTGATACCCTTGAACAGTCCAATGAGCTCGCTATAATTTTGGCGGCGCTCGTCGCGAGAAGATGCTTTGCGAGTATCCAAGAGGTAGTCGATAAAAGTAACTAAGCGCAGCAGCTTAGTTTGAGCAGCACCGCCGGATGCGAATTTACCCAGCACCTCTATATCGACCTCCAGTTTATCGCCTGAATGGAGTGCCTTGAGATCGCTGACAACTTTTTGGCGGTACTTGCGGCCATCTTTAAGAGTCTTGGACTTGATTGCCTCGTAAACACCTGGGAAATTGCGTAGCTCAGAAAGAGCCTGTAAAATGCTGCGGAACGCTCTCGATGAGCACTCATCACTTCCGAGCACAGAGACCAGCCGGCTAATATACTGAGCTGGTATAGTAGGCTTAGCCACTGTCGGTACTGACGGTGGTGGGACTTGCATATCGCCGGTACTAGACACAGGGACAGAGTCGGGGACCTCGGAAACCTCCTGGACTTCTTCGAAATTACCCACGCTAATGTCGGCTATATCTCTTTGTTGATCATTTTCGTCGTCGTCTTCCTCCCAATCAGAGCTGTGGTCGCTTTGGCTATCCACTTGCTCCTCACCAACCTGGCTGTTGTATAGCGCGCTCACAAGGGCAATAAGTTCAGCAACCCAATCGAGAATAGGAGTGCTGGTGCATACAATTCTAGAATCGAGCAGTTTAAGCAGCCCCACGAGATCGCACAACGGGTCATCAATATCTTGTTGCCCGTGCATTCCCAAGAGCATCACCAGTATATCGCCCACCTGGGCTGCCAAGTCGCTTGTGTTTTCATATGGCTGCTGGACAAAATGGACTGGCCGGAAGCGCTGAGCGTCATTACCCTGCATAGTCTTGAGAGTCAGCGCATGAATACCCTGCTGAATCTTACCGGTACAAATATGCTCAAAAACATCTAGCAGCCCTTTAATAACTCCGTTTCGTAGCCGTTTGTTAACGCTCAACTCGGCAAAAAACGTCATGCAATAATCAACAAAGACTGATTCCTGAGTGTAGTAGAATTGACGCAGAATAGAGCAGAGAGTGCTTTCATCAATGCAACTGGCCCAGTCATTGATCCCGTTTTTAGTTTTGGATGTGGGGGTGGCGATGGGCACACGAGGAGGAGGCACAGTCTCACAAAGTGCTTCGGTGAGTTCATCCAAGTCGGGCCCATTATGGACACTACTTCGCCGGTTGATTCTAAACAAATTTTCAAGAGCTACTGCAGATCGCTCATCGCCTGAATCCTCTGAAAGCGACACGACCTCGTCATTGTCTTCGGCATTGTCCTGGTCATAGAGACGTGATTCAAGAAATTCTCTGCGAATATTATCGGGCAGAGCTTCAAGAAATAGTGGATCGATACCCAGCTCTGTGAGATTTAGCTGACGGTCACCAACCGAGACAATATAGGGCGACTCATGAGGTCCTGAGGGGGCATGATCGGCACTCTCTACAGCATTTTCAGGGGCGTTGTCGTCGTCGTCGCCATTGGCTTGCGGATTATCAACTTCCATATCCTCCTCACCAACATCTGAAATCGACTGGTCACGGGAGGACCCCCCACCAATATCAACCTCGAGAATTTCCACAGAACCACCACTTTCAAGCTCGCTACTATAAGACTCTTCACGATCGTCCTCTTTTCTGTCATGGTCGGCCATTTGCTCCAACCCTCGGATGGCTTCAATACGAGCACTGGCGTCGGCTGTCCACGTGGCATCTCCAATAGCAATATCGACCTGATAAGGCGCAATATTTTGCGGGGGAGCAAACATCTGCTCGATTTGACGCATGAGACCATTGGCGTGGCGTAGCCGGGGTATAATGGTGTTGAGGCTGGAAATGGTACGCGCTGAAACTTCGGGGACATCCACACCTGGGATATAAATACCATCGCTGTCGCGAGAAGTTGGGCCTGTGACCTCACTCGAGTGTTTTTCAGCTTCAATGTGTTGGGGCGATACCCAAGTAGGCGGTTGTAACCAATACGTATCAGCACCAGAGGGTTTGACTGAGAGGTTCATAATCTGGCCAGATTCACTCACTCGACGAGATAGCATACCAAAACGGGTACTGAGTTGACCAGTATGCGGAGCGTCTTCATCATCGCTGTCGCTGAACCCCACATCGCTATCAATCTCATCAAGCCACTCAACTGTGCCGCTCTCGATAGTATCAACAGGGAACTCGTGTTGGTGTTGGTGGTGTTGGTGATGTGGGTGATGATGATGGTAGTGGCGGTTCTCGTCCTCTTCGTCTTCATCCTGCTCAATAATGGAGGCGTCGGATAAATCAAGCTCGGCATCGATATCGAAATCGTCCTCAATTCCTTCAAACTCGCCATCGAAAAAGTCGCCCTCGTGCTCATCTTCATCGTCGTCGTTCTCATCTTCATCCAAATCACTCAGGGCCTCGTCATCCGAGATATGATCATACTCTTGAGGCTCATCACTATTTTCCTCGTCGCTAATTTGCTCAAACATCCCCAAAGTAGAGTTGCGGAAAGGGTTCTCGTGAGCCTGCTCGAAATGATTTGGGCCACGGGTATCGTCGTCGTCATCATCGTAATGGATCTCCAAATCGATCTCGCCACTTTGGTCGCTATCAAACTCAATGCTACTGGCTCCACTCTCAAGCTCTAAAGTGAACCCATCATGGTCCATCACTGATTCATCTTGGCTGTAGTCCATCTTGTCGAAATTGAAGATCCAATAAAAGAAGTTCAGCAGATTTTTGCGTAGATTGTCCACACCAGTAAACTCGGCACCAGTGATTTTAGTCAAACACATGCTAAGAGTGTGTACCAGCTTTTTCTCGATAATAACCGACTGTAGGATGGGCACTTTACACATTTGTTTCACTCTTTCATTGGGCTCTTGCTCTTGGAGCTCGCGCGTGAATACCTTGACAACTTGATGCAGCAGCTCGTACCGCCATTCCATTGTATCTCTAAACTTTGCAGGCTTCACATTGAGGAATTCATTGATGAGAACTTTATTGAGGGTATCCACAACAGTGCGTGTTCGTTCAGTATACCCTGCGATAGCCTCTTGGTCATAGAGAGTATCAGCCGCGATAGCCGTCAGGAGGTAGATAATATGGGCAGCGGGACCACTAACTTTCTCCTCAAGTGCGATAACCTTAGAGTGCGAGTGAGGAAAAGCCAAAAGATTGCGCACAATTGTGTTTAGAGCATAATTCTTACTGGCGGTGGTGGTGCCGCCAGCGGGTCCCTCGAACCCAAGGACACAGTTTGCTACCTCACCATGTAGACTAAGCAAAGTGCGCAACAAATCAAGCAAGAAAATCAGATAAGTTGCTTTTTTATTAAACTCGCGGGTCGAATACTCTTCATCACGCAGGAGGTGTTTGCCGGTCTCAACACCCAGTGCATAATACTTGTGAGACTCGTCAAGGATCGCCGCCACAAGGTCCAGTACTTGTTTTTTCTGGGTTTCATCAAACTTGCAGGACTTGGGGAGCTCAACAGGTGGTATGTCGATCGCTTTTCCCCACACATCTGCGAGCTCCTGGGGCACGGAATCGGAGTCCACTTTGGCAGCAAGTTTCTTGCCATACTCTTCAAGCGACTTGTTGTTGAGTAAACAAGAGCTTCTCTTGGAGGATGGTGTGAAAATCTGCCCCAACGAACGGAATAGTACATCAGCATCGCGGTAAAGGTAGCCCGAAAAGGTTCCTATATGGTTCTTGACGAGACAAAAGTTTGAGTCCTGGCATAAGCCCGCGGCTAATTTGTACACATAGGTGGCGAAAGTGCTCTTTGTTTCCAGTGCTAGAGCTGCCAGAATGTACACGTATACCAGTCCGCGTCGTGCAAATGCACTGTTTTCACTCCCAATAAGCGAGTGCACATACATAAAACTCTTGCTCAAATAGCCAGAGTGTAGGACAGCATTGGCTAGATCGTGGTCTCGCGCGCACAAAAGGAGTAGCAGGCGAGTACAAGAAGCAAACTGTAGAGGTGTCAGATCCTTGGCTGCTACCACGCGTGCCAAAAACTCGCGAGAATCCTCAATTGTCCAGTCAGGAGAGGCAAAAGATTTGGTGAAAAGTTGAGTTTTCCCCTCACTTTTTGCAATTAGCTGCTCGTAAATTGTGACCGCAAACGGGTCGAGGGCCATGACCATTGGTTTGAGAGCCCCGCCAGCTGCCAATAGCCTTGCATCTATCTTTGAGAAAATCTCAGGGTCACGGATCATAATCGCAATCAGGCACACGTTTTCAGCAACTTTTTCACCTAGAACATCACAGATATACGGAATCATAGCCAAGGGTTCCGCCACAAAGTAAGTGTTGCTGCTATCTTTTCGGGCACATTTAGTGAGCTCTGGAAGAATTGATCTTTCTAGTTCAGCGACTTTTGCCTCCAGATCGCTCAGCTCAACTGTAGAATCCAAGGTAGGGAACTTTACAGTAGGCATCTCGCCCAGATCAGGGTACTGCCGAGATTTCCTCAGTCTGTATACTGCTTCGGCAAGGTTATTTTGGCAGCTAGCAAGCTGACCCCTGGCGTCTTCGATCGAAACTCCCATCTGCACCAGGGTCTCGACTTTTTGTTCCGGCGACCGCAAAAGTCTCCAGTCAAACTCTGTGGCCTCCTGATCATTTGGCCATTGTTGCGGCTTGATTCGTTTGAGGGCCGACTTGGTGACTTCACAGTAGCCAATGAGTGATCTTGGGTGCATGTCTTGTAAGAATTCGGCCATTTTGCAGAGACCACTCACTATACTGCATCGGAGACTTAGGAAAAAGAGTGGTAAACTAAACCCCGCCATGAGATCACTAGAGACTTGTGAGCGACCCAAAGTTTCACTCTCGCTCAGGAAAATTTTGTAGAGGCCAAAAAATGGGATCTGGGCAAAAGCCGTGAACCGTTTAGGGGCTACCGCTGGGTGCAGGTAAATACGAATAGGATGGTCGGGCTCCTGTGACTTGAGAATTTTGTAATGGGCATCAAAGAGTTTTTGCAAGCCACCGCGTTGTTTGAATGCAATCAAGACGGTGGTGTTGACACCCGCCCGGCGACTTGTCAATAGACTGCCACACAGCGCACCCACATCGCGGAGGTAATAAGCTAGAAACTCAGATTTAGGGGGGTCGGCACAATAGACAAGAAACTCAGCCAGCTGGTCAGCTAACTTACAGGACTCCACCTCGCACCGGTACTGCACAGACTCCTTGTTGATATCGCCAGCTAGGGTAGTAAACAGGTCTGCAACGCGGAAAAAGCAAAGATTCACCACGCAGCGTAGATAGCTTTTGTAGTAAAAGTCCTCCGAGACGTCTTTCTGTTTTGCTGCCTCAATTGCTGCCATGTCTTCAGCGCTGTACCGAATATTGAAGCAGGCCGCAACAGGCCATGAAGCCACCATCTCGTTCTCGGAAAGCAAAAGAGACAGCTCTGCATTCTCCCGAGTGGCGATTTTGTACACGTGGGCGATAGTTTTCATCACTTTTGGATCCTGAGATGCAAGTCCTTTGATGGCCAGAGATGTATGGTAGGAGCTACCCGAAAAAGCCATAGCGCTAAATACGTGCAGTAGTGTGGTAAACTCCCTTAAACACTGGACCTGCGCCCAGGAGTGATGAGTATCCTGGCGGAAACCCGGGCTATACGTTGCTACCAAGCGCTGTCCGGCGATTTGGGCCCTGCCCAGAATAGTGTTGAGGATGTAGCCTGTGTCGCTCTCCAAACCAAACAAGACCTCCATAACATGACAAAACGCGTGATCACGCCTAAACATCTCCTTGGATAAACATAAATCAAACGGGATAGCCGGGTTGCACACAAGGTCGAGTAGTGGGTCGAGGCCCCTCAATTTGAGGAAAACAGCAATAATACGGTGATTGGAAAAAATTGAATCAAGCAAAAACATTACATTAAGCAGGACAACACTCGATTTCGGTGGCTCACGGTCTGCAGTTCCATCGGTACCGACCCATGGCTCCACGCCCCTGAGGTTGGTATTCACGTGTTTGATGAAATCAATGACAAGACTGGTGGTCAGCTCGTGCAGTTCAGGCTGCCCAGCGTTGATGTCTTCAATACCACGGCCAACCGAGTTGAGGCTTCCATACGAGCATAGACTGGACGTTGCTAGTTGCTTGAACAATAATTGCAGAATCTGGTTACGCTCCACGATGTCAGTACCCCTTTCAGAGGCCAAAATGGCGGCCACAAACTGGAAAAGCGGTGGAAAGTAGTAGGGGTTCTGGCTCCACTGGATAGCATCAACAATCAGCTTCTCTCCACCGAGCTCAAGGACAATTCCTAAAATGCTATCTTCTTCCTTGAGCAGAATCGAAAGAATATGGATGCACATGCTCACAATTAGCCATCCAAAGCTGTTTGCATTGGAGATAACCGTTACGAGTACGTTGATGATCTGGGTATTGAGAAGCCGCGCGACAATGCTGGAGCTGGATTTGCGTTTGAGAACATTAGACAAAATCACAAAAAGCGACTTGAAGTATTGAATTCGGTCATACGAGAGAGAATAGTCCACTGTGACCAGGGGTGAAGGGATGAGGGATGGACCGGACCCGCTGGACCCGCTGGACCCGCTGGACCCGCTGGACCCGCTGGACCCACCAGACCCACCAGACCCACCGGAAGAAACTTCGGCCGCTAAAACTTCAATAATTATGTCCATACCCTGAGAATCAATAAAACTCTCGACGTTACCAGCTTTATCCATTAGCATGGTGTACAGTGTGCTCATTGCAGCGGTCTGTACATCGAGGTACCTGCCAGAGCCTTGCTTGATAAAGCTCAATAGTGCCAGAGGGGGGACAGAACTTGCAACATGGGACTGCTTGAGTAGCTTTAGAAACAGAATGGTTGTTTCACTATCCAGTGTTCCAGCATCCATTGCGTTTGCAATGTGCGAAAAGTGCGACACCAAGTACATGTTGGCGAATGGGACACTGAGCTGGCGTTTGCGTTCCGGTAGCTGAACCTGATTGAAGCACATGTCTTTGAGACAGTCGTACGCGACTCTTTTAATGGAAATGGGGGCATTCGATGTGGGCAGGATCTGGTCAATGATGTGCGAGTTCATGTAAATGTTGGGGTCCTCAATCAGGGTAGCCACGGCAGCAGCATAGAATTGCGACTTTACAGACTCTTCAGGCTCAAAGTAGTGCCTGATTATGGTGACAATCTCCACTGTTTGGTCTATACCTTGTGGGACTCGTTTCATGTTGTCCGCGAGGCTGCTAGTGGGATCCACCTGAAATTGCATAACCTGGTCATGAGGGCCCATGTATTCGATCGATTTCGGCTGCCGTTGCACGAAAATATGCAAATATTCGGCTGGTATCTCGCGCAATTGCGCAGGAAGGCTACTGGCACGCACATCGGCGTAGCGCAATGCCATCAATTTAGAGATCACATTGAGAGCCGCGGTAATGACCAGAGAGTTTGCCGACTTGAGAAGTGCGCAGACTGCTGGCACCGACGAATAAATACTACGGTTGGACCCCCGTTCAATGAAAACTCGGCTTAGATCGAGGATCGCGGTGGCTATCAGGGCATCATCATCAGCTATAAGAGCACACTGTTGCTTGAGATTATACTTTAAGACTATACCCTGTAGGAGGTCGTCAAATCGGTCCAAAGCAGGGGCAAGGACATAAAGATCGATGCGAGGGCCATGCTGAGCAGTAAACTCACGACAAATGGCCGGTAGTTTGCCCGGCTCGCATTCACAGAGCTCCTTAACAAATAATTGAAGCTGCGGTAGTGCTTCTCTTTGCCTAGCTGCTATAGTAGCAGTTGGCTTTATATGCATATTCCAGAGTGTGCTTCTGAAGGGATCTACTTGGATGTATAAGCTGAGGAGGCCGGATAGCTAGGGGAGTGCTTTGGGTCTATAGCCAAGCGCTAGTCAATATTTATTAGTATACAAGGCTAGTAGTTACAAGGCTAGTAAATACGAGGCTAGTAGATAACAAGGCTAATAGATATTAGATTAGAAACAAGCGACCCACTATCATTGAAAATCCCCATCATCTTGACCTACCCTTCACACCCTTACGTCATCCTTACAACCTAGGACGGCCAAACTAGACGCTCGTTCTCTATGAAATATAACTTTGTAGACGATACTGGAGCGCTTTTAGCCAAGTATGCGAACGACCCACCAAGTGTAGAGCTCCATGTTCACCCGACCCACTACCGATTCTCTAATCAGGAAGGTATCATTCCTCGTAACCACCCCAGCATCCAACAGTTTCTCAAATCTGTAGAAGAAGGGATCATTTTGCCGGCTGCCACTGAGGTTTTCAGGGACAGCGGGACCCGCTTTTACGAAGGCTGTATCATCATTAGCATTGTTGACTATATTACTGCCAGAGACGAGGGCACTAAACCAAACAGCTATCGCATCCTATTACGGCCGACAGACCTGACTCTATGGCATGATTTGCTTTATACAACAGACGCATCCCAGGGCAGATTTAGTGATCAACTTGCGTTGTCCATGGAGAGCGAGATTCTGAACTTGACAGTACGGTCACTTGATCTCAGGGTGCCCTCACAACAGGTCCAAGAGGCCCAATTACTCGATGGAGAGGTAGCTCTAGCACAAGCAGCTGAGCCCAGTCATCGCATCACGAACCCCAAACGACCAGTCAGGCTCCATGAAGACGCGCCGGTACAGAGTGGCAGTGCGTTGGAGGACTTGTTGTTGCTGCGGACTGAGAATGGGCCTCAGAATAACTCCAACCAGTTTATGCGGCTCAGTTTTATCGAGCAGCTCAAGAAACGACGCCGGCCAATGTCTGGAGCACCAGGAACCGGTGGTCCAAATGCCCCTCCTATCGCTGGAGGTGTACCCTCGGGCAGTATCCCCCCTAATGGAGTTGCCTCTAATGATCCACAGGCATCCAGACTACCGAATCCTCAACAAATTCAGCAATTGCAACAGCAACAACAGCTTCAGGGCCAGCAACCGCCCCTTCAGCAGCCTCCCCAACACATGCCCCAGGGGATGCCGCAAATGTCGCCACAGATGCCCCAAGGAACCCGCCCACAAACTCCGAATGCCCCTGGCGCTCCAGGAAGTGTAGGTCAAATGCAAGGAACACCTATGATGCAGCAGCCTCAGCCTCAGCAGCAGCAGCAGATGTTACAGGGCCAGGGCCAGGGCCAAATGTCCTCGCCAATGATGAGGGCTCGGCAACTGCAACGTGCACGTATGACTGGTATGACCCCAGCTCACGCACAAGTTCAACAACAAGCCCATGCTCACGCGATGCGCAACGCGAATGCTAATGCTGCTGCTGCTGCTGGGATGCGCAATATTCCCCCCCAGAGTATGTCCATGCAGGGATTGTCTCCACAAGTTCGCCAGCAAATGGTTCAGCAGCAACAGCAGCAGCAACAACAGCAGCAGCAACAACAGCAGCAACAAGCGCAGCAGCAGGCTCAGCAGATTGCCCAACAAGGCCGCCAAATGCCTCAGAATATGCCTCAGGGGATGATGAATTACCGACAAAATATGCAGGTACCACAGCAGCAGCGGGTCATGCAGAACCAGATGCCATATTCGCCGAATCTGAGGTGATTGTGGGTAATAATGGGTAGTTTTGGATAGTGGCGAGTGTGGTGACCAGTAAGTCGGCTTGAGAATGCGTGGCGGCGTTGTGCTTGCTGCGTGAATGTCTTTAGCATCGCAGTAACACGACCAACCTCTTTGAAAATTAATCCTGGATCTGCCCTCGAAGCTACGGTCCCGGCAGATGAAGCTCCCTCACTACCCTCAAGCGTAGAGAATTCCCTTGTTCCTTGTTCCTTGTTCCACACGCCTTTTCACTATACAAAAAATATTTATATCAATGCTTTGCAATTGATCTCCAGCAATTTATTTGAACTATCAACCCGTTGATACTTCCCTCCCTAAGCCCAGATTATGCATGTAACGATTCCAGTGTCACTGCATTATTGTCGCGTAAGTGCAGGGCCCACATTCCATATATGGCGTTTCCGGGTTCAAGGCGCCGACAAAGGGGAGTTCTATCAAGTTTTTAGTGTAATTTACGCGTTTTTATGTAGACTTATTGCCTCAAGCATAGCTGATTCTCTAGCAATCCACGGTTTTTGGCCACCCACCACCACCCCCTTCTACCGTCCTACTCTTGATCATCTGCCACATCACTTGTTTACTCAGCATGTTCGACCTCTATGAAGTCGGCGTCCGCTGTTGGCTCCCTGATGATAAAGAAGGATGGGTTGGCGCGGAAGTTATTGCAAAAAGTAGCGAAAACAAAGAGCAGAAATTGACCCTCAAGCTCGAGGCTAGTGGCCAGGAGCAAGAGCTTGTGCTGACGGAAAAGAACGCACCGCCGCTTCGCAACCCGCCAGTCCTCGAATCTACTGAAGACTTGACTACTCTTTCTTATTTAAACGAACCCGCCGTCTTGCACGCCATCAAGACGCGTTACTCCCAGCTCAGTATCTACACCTTCTCGGGTATCGTGCTTATTGCCACAAATCCCTTTGATAAAGTCGATAATCTCTACACCCCTGAAGTTATCCAGACCTATAGTGGTCGCCAGCGTGGAGAGCTTGAGCCCCATTTGTTCTCCATTGCCGAGGACGCGTACCGATGCATGATCCGGGAGAAGAAGAACCAGACCATTGTGGTCAGTGGTGAGAGTGGTGCCGGTAAAACCGTGAGTGCCAAGTTCATTATGCGCTATTTCGCAACTGTGGACGACCCAGACCACCCTCGCAAAACCCTCTCCACCGGTGGCGAGCTTAGCGATGTAGAGCGTGAGATCCTCGCCACAAACCCCATCATGGAAGCGTTTGGTAATGCTAAAACCACCCGTAACGATAACTCGTCCCGTTTTGGTAAGTACTTGGAGATCCGCTTCAACAGCGAGCAAGAGATTGTCGGTGCCTTTATCCGGACATATCTGCTTGAACGGTCGCGTATCGTGTTCCATGCCGCTAAAGAACGTAATTACCACATCTTTTATCAGTTGGTAGAGGGTGCTAGCGACGAAGAGCGCAAGCTTCTCGATTTGCCGGCAGTCACTGAGTTTGCCTACCTCAACCAGGGTGACCCTAGAATCGCAGGAGTCGACGATGCCAAAGAGTTTGAGCAGACAAAAGATGCCCTCAGGGTCGTGGGTATCAATGATGAGCAGCAATCCCAGATTTTCGCGATTCTCGCAGCCCTCTTGCATCTCGGTAATGTCGTGATCAAGCCAGGCCGCAGCAACGTCTCGGTCTCTAGCGAAGACCCCGCGCTCGTCAAGTGCTGCGAGCTTTTGGGTATCCCTGCTAATGAGCTGGCTCGTTGGCTCACCAAGAAGCAGGTCATGATGCGCTCCGAGAAGATTATTAGCGATTTGGACCACAAAACCGCAACCAGCGTACGTGATTCAGTGGCCAAACTCGTCTACTCGACCCTTTTCGACTGGCTCGTGCAGGCAGTCAACAATAAGCTGCTGGGTGAAGAGGTCGCGTCCACATTTATCGGTGTGCTTGATATTTATGGCTTTGAGCATTTCAAGAAAAACTCATTTGAGCAGTTTTGTATCAATTATGCAAATGAGAAATTGCAGCAAGAATTTAACCAACACGTCTTCAAGCTCGAACAAGAAGAGTACCAGCGCGAGGAGATCAACTGGAACTATATTGATTTCAGCGATAACCAACCATGCATTACGCTCATTGAAAACAAGATGGGTATTCTGAGCTTGCTCGATGAGGAATCGCGTCTGCCAGCAGGCAGTGATGATGGCTTTGTCTCCAAGCTTTACTCCACATTTGATAAACCTGAGCAGCCATACTTTGCCAAGCCCAGGTTTGGTCAGAGCGCTTTTGTTGTCAAGCATTACGCTATGGAAGTTACCTACGAGACTGAAGGATTCATTGAAAAGAACAGAGACACCATGCCAGACACCATTATCGACACACTAAACAACACCACCAATGTGTTCCTCAAGGATATTCTCGATAAAGCTGCAGAGCAGCAACGGGCCGTGGAGGAAAGTGCTGCCGCTGCCGCTGCCGCTAATAAGCCTACTCCTAAATCGGGCGCCCCCAAAGTCAATTCAAAGACCCGTAAACCCACCTTGGGTAACATTTTCAAGACTTCTTTGATTGAACTGATGTCCACCATCAACTCCACTAATGTCCACTATATCCGGTGTATCAAGCCTAATGAAGAGAAGGAGGCGTGGAAGTTTGATGGACCCATGGTGTTGTCGCAGTTACGTGCGTGTGGTGTGTTGGAAACTATTCGTATCTCCTCTGCCGGCTTCCCCAGTCGTTGGACCTACGAGGATTTCGCTGAGCGCTATGAAATGCTGCTCAAACGCCAAGAGCGTGAGTCTGATGACCCTCGTGTGCTCTGCCAGAGCATTATCAAAGCCAGTATCAAGGAGGAGGACAAGTTCCAGCTCGGTAAAACCAAGATCTTTTTCAGAGCGGGTATGCTTGCACAGCTTGAGAAGATGCGGAGTAATCGCCTCAAATGGGGTGCTACCAAGATTCAAAGTGTATTGCGGATGCTTTATCACCGCCGCAAGTTTCACGAGACCATTGCCTCCATTGCTGCATTGCAGGCCCTGGTGCAAGGCTACAATGCTCGTAAACGCATTCAGGATCATCGTGAGAGTAGGGCAGCCACTCGCCTACAAGCACAGCACCGTGGTAACCAGCAGCGCAAGAACTATCGCCACACCATGGGCTCTGTGCAATCCCTTCAGGCCGCCGTGCGTGGTTACAAGGCTCGCCAGCAGTTACAAGAGAGTCGCAAACAGGACTTTGTCTTGTCTCTTCAGTCGCTTGTTCGTGGTTACCAGGTACGCAAGCAGCACAAAAAGAACGTGGGTGGTATCATTCTCGCTCAAACCCTTACTCGCCGCCGGTTTGCTCGCCGTGAGCTCCAAAAACTCCGTGAAGATCGCAATAGTGTCAAGCACTTTGAGGAAGCTCAATACCGCCTTGAAAACAAGGTTGTACAGCTGCAAAACTCACTCTCTGAGCAAAAGGAGTCTTCTCGTCAGCTAACTGCTCAATTGGCCGCATTGCAATCAGAGCATGAAGCGCTTTCCACTCAGCACTCTAAACAAAAAGAGACCCACGAGCGGGAATTGAATTCTCATTTCGAGACTATAGATACCCATCAAAAATCGCTCAAAGGGCTCGAAACCGATTTGGCGTCCCACAAAGAGCAACTTGTCAAGAGCACTGAGAACCATGCTTCCGCTCTCGAGCTTGTGACATCAAAGGATACGCTAATTGAGGAACTCAAAGTCCAAATTACCAAATTGGAGAGCGACCTCGCTGAAGCTACCGAGCGCGCTATTAATGCCGAGGCTCGCGCTGCGAACGCTCCTCGCCAGGTGATGATGACCGGTGCTGGATTGCACCCTAATGGCCCTGGCCACATGCACAATGAAACCATTCAGCGCAACTTGGATGATTATTCGCATTATGCTGGTGGCAACGATGATGATAACAACTCCATCAATACTGAGATTGAGCGAATGCTTAATGAGTCCAGTGGTGCCAAAGAGGAGCTACTCAACAAGCTGATTCGCAACTTGAAGGTTCCTACTCCTAAAGCTACTGCTGCTAATGAGGCGCTTCAACAAAAGGACGTGCTATTCCCCTCCAATATGGTCAACATGATGATCTCTGAGATGTGGCGTTTAGGATATGTGCAAGAGAGTGAGAAACTGATTGGAAGCATTCTGAAGCTCATTCAGGAAACTGTTTCCAAGCACAGTGGCGAGAAGATTATTGCGGTTGGTTCCTTTTGGATGTCTAATGTCCATGAGATATACTCGTTTATCTGCCTCGCTGAGATCAATATTTGCCAAAACCCCGTGCTTCGCCACGAAATGACCACCGTCGAGCTGAGCCAGTACGAGCGACTCATGAACTTGGCCAAACGCGATACCGAGGCGGTTACCTTCAATATCTACCACATTTGGATGAAGGAGATCAAGAAGCTCATTGACAAGATGATTGTCCCTGCCGTTGTGGATGAGCAGAGTATTCCTGGGTTCCAGGTCGAGGAGCAGCCCCGGTTCCTGTCCAAAATGTTTACCACCAGCACAGAGTACAAGATGAATGACCTGTTGCTACTGTTGACCAAGGTGCACACTTCAATGAAGGCATTCTACCTTGAGGAACAGTACATGCGTCCCCCCATCATTGAACTTTTGAGCATGGTTGGCGCTAAAGCTTTCAACGACATGGTGATGCGTAAAGGCTTCTTGTCCTGGAAGCGTGCCGTTCAAATCAATTACAACGTCACTCGTATCGAGGAGTGGTGCAAAGGTCACGGTATGCCCGAGGGCGCTTTGCCCCTTGACCGCCTAATGCAGAGTGCCAAGTTGCTACAGCTCAAAAAGAATCTTGATAGCGATGTCAATATCATCTACGATATCTGCTGGGCATTGACTCCCATCCAGATCCAAAGATTGATTGTCAACTACCATGTGAGCGACTACGAGACCCCCATCCCCGAAAGTGTGCTGGAGTTTGTTGCCAAGAAATGTCGCGAAGATACCGACAGCACCACCCAGCTTCTGCTTGATGTACGTCCCATCAACGATAGTGGACCGTTTGAGATGGCAGCGCCTCGCGTTCTCAAGAAGATTGAGCCGTACATCCCCGGTGATTTAGAGGTACCCAAGCTACGGGAACTCACCACTGCTACTGCTAAAGCGAGTCGAATCAATGAACAAGATGAGCTGGATGTCATGAACGAGAGACTCGTTGGCGATGAAACCGAAATTGAAAATACTGAATTATAGCTCTATAGTGACTTATGAATTTAGCAAGTAAAAGTAGAGCACTAGTGGACTCTGACAAGCAAGTGGAGGGATATTAGGTGATTCCAGTCAACTCGAGCTTGGGATTTGAAGAATCTCTTTACTTTTGATCCCTGTCTAGACATTTCGATGGCACCCCACCTGGAGGGCTGCAAACGTTGCTACAAGTACGACCTCAGCCGCCTCAGGAAATACTCCAAGTCAATGCTACAAATCTTATCAAAATTGACTTGAAAACAAGACTTATCGATGCGGCTGACGAGTAGGGTCCACCCCCTGCACCGTCCCTTGCTTGCCCTCCGCCACCTCCCAGTGCATAAGCGAGTGCCCCACATTGCTAAACTTGTACTCTTGACATGAACTTTGTAGGCAAGAAGTTCGGAGGACAGTTTGTCGAGAAACGAATCCGACATGAGTTTGGAGTCCAGGACCCATACCACAATCATGTCGAGTACACTGACGAAGACGGCAAGGTGCACACCGAAAAACGCAAGCGTGAGATTCCTACGGGGCTCAGTGAGAACGATGTCAAGATCATCAAAAAGCTCCGCAAACGTGCATACAGATTAGAGCTGGCGTTTAGTTTCCTTGGGTGCAAGGTTGGCTGGACCTCGTTGATTGGATTCATCCCCATTGTGGGTACAATTTGGAACCTGTACCTGGCCTACGGCACAATCAAAATCGCCGAAAAGATTGACGGTGGGCTCAATAACTGGGATCGTAGCCGCATGACTGGTAACGTTGGCGTTGACTGTGGTATGGGCTTTGTGCCCTTTTTAGGCGACATCTGCCAGGCAATCTACAAGTGCAATACCAGAAACGTCATTATCGTCGAGGATCTGGTAGTAAAGCGTGCTAATCCTGGTGCCTCCCCTGATACCACCCCCAGCCATGGTTCCTCCCTTGATGGTCCTGGCGTTGCCCATACTACAACTGCTAAAGCAATTTAGGCCTTGCTGCTTCTATTTAAATCCTGATGTACTTTTTTTTAAAAATTATGACTGCATTCATTTGTGTTTTGGGGTCGCCTATGCTACCTATGGAGCCGTTTCTTCTTGTGTTATCGCCCTGCTGCTCAAAGCACTCTAGACTGTACATCTCGTCTCCAACCCGTTTACTCTGCCCTACACCCCACACACCTATATGTATACAGCGTTCGAGACCGTGGATTGGGTCGAGGATGCCGAACGTGAAAATAAAATCCGCCTGTACCGTGCACAATGCTATAAAGGTGAAGGCTGGAAACTAAGACTCGTTCGCATGGCATCGGCTGCGCAATCATGGGTGGTTTTGGCTGTATCTGGTGCCATCATCGGCATCATTGCTGTATTTATTGACATTGTTACAGGGCTCTTGGCTGATTTAAGAGAAGGACACTGCTCTTCGGCTTGGTACCTTACCAAAGACATATGTTGCTATGCCTCACCCGAGGAAACCTGTAGTGACTGGCACGAGTGGAGTGGGCTAGGCCTCGTGAATTACGGTGCTTATGTGGGTACGAGTGTCCTGTTTGCGTCTATTGCATGCTTTCTGGTCCTCAATATCAGCCCCTTTGCGGCAGGATCAGGAATCTCAGAAATAAAGTGTATTGTAGGAGGGTTCATTATGAAAGGGTTCCTCGGCCTAAGCACCCTTGTTACCAAGAGTTTTGCCCTCCCTCTAACCATTGCTGCTGGTTTCAGCGTGGGTAAAGAAGGCCCCAGCGTTCACTATGCTGCCTGTGTGGGCAATGTAGTTGGCCGCCTGTTTATCAAGTACCGGCAGCACAACTCGAAACGCACTGAGCTGCTTACTGCGTGCACCGCTGCTGGTGTGGCAGTGGCATTTGGATCCCCGATTGGCGGCGTTATGTTTAGCCTCGAGGAGATAAGCTCGACATGGGACCTCGGAACGTTTTTGCGCTCATATTTCTGCTGTTTAGCTGCTACATCCACACTATCAGTCTTGAATCCATTCAGAAATGGTAAAATGGTGCTGTTCAGCGTGCAATACGACCACGACTGGCACTACTTTGAGCTGCCCGCATTCGTCCTGATTGGTGTTTTCGGAGGGCTGATGGGCCATTTCATTATAAAGTACAACCTTAGAATCCAGGCATGGCGTAAAAGATACCTGCGTGAGTATGCGTTTCAGGAGGTGGTGCTGCTTGCCACGCTAACTGCATGCGTCTGTTACTTTAACCAGTTTCTCAAGGTCGATATGACCAAAAGTATGTCGATCCTTTTCCACGAATGTGACCACGGCTGGGACCATGAATCGTGTGATCCAGAAAACAATTGGAGTATAAGCTGGTCGCTAGCGGCTGCCATTGTCATTCGTACGGCGCTCGTGCTGGTGTCGTACGGTGCCAAGGTGCCAGCGGGTATATTTGTCCCCAGTCTGGCGATTGGTGCATTGTTTGGGAGACTCATAGGTACTGCTGTGTGGTCTCTACAACTAAGCCACAAATCTTCGCTCCTGTTTTCTAGTTGTCCCGCCGAGGGAGTCTGTGTGGACCCCGGAACATACGCGTTTTTGGGCGCCGCAGCACTACTCTCTGGTGTTATGCACCTCTCAATTACCGTTGTGGTGGTGATGTTTGAGCTAACTGGTGTCCTCAAATTCATTATCCCATTGATGGTCGTGGTGGGTATCACTACCCTTATAGCAGGGTACCTCGATGATGGTGGTATCGCCGATAAAGCTATTGTGGCGAATGGGTACCCCTTTTTCATGGAAGAATTTGAATTTGAGGGCGAGGTCGAGCAGGTCATGTCCACACCAGAAATGATCGAAGTCTATGGTCCTATGCCCCCAGAGCTGAAGCATAGTTCGTACCCTATAGTGGATCACGAAGGGTTCCTTGTCGGATCTATTGATGCTATAGATATTGCGTTAGAAGGCACAACCGATAGGTTCGACCCAGCCAAGTATAGTACCAACCAGAGCCCAATAACCGTCCCCACTCAGACGTCGCTCACATGGGTCGAAGAGATCTTTACCAAGATCGGACCACGTGCGGTTTTCGTCGTTAATCAGGGAGTCCTGGTTGGGCTTGTTACTCGTAAAGATATGCTACGGTTTTACGAAACTCATAAGCCAGTAGTCACTCAGTCTCAAGTTGAAGAGCGTCTGGGCCACTTTTTCGAACAATTTAGTATGAATCAGGCCTATACGAGACTGAGCGGGGCTCTCAGAAGTACATAAGGTCTATAGATTAATGAGTTATGATGTTTAGAGGATGGGGTGTTGGGGCACCAATGGTAGTGGTCTCGGCTGTTTGATCTTTGGGTTATGAGCAAAAGTGGGAGATTCAGCAAAAGGCGATCTCGCAAATGAAGAGCCCACCATAAGCAGCCCACTGGAATTCCTTTACTATGGAATTCGACCTGATTCCTCCACACACCTAGGCTTGTCTATGTGAGTGCAAAAGTGACCCAGTGAAGCTGCCTTAAACGGTCCTAAACCAAGCATATATCCCTCAAAGCTATCTAGAAATATTTAATCTATTCACAAGTCCATATACGAGCCCCTTCACTTTCACCCTTCTTGTGAGTGCGCTTGGTAAGTCCCATGCTCTCTCAGTACTCTAGAGAACTAGAGGCAAAACTACCCCCAGCAAACCCCGAGACCAAAACCAAAGTTCAAGCAGATACCTTATGTCAAGTGATTGATATTTTTGATATTGAGACCTCCATCAGTGTTCAATTGGAGAGGCTAGAGGCCAAAAAGCATAGTGTCGAGCTAGTACCAGAGGAAGATGAGCAGGGGCAAGAGGTACCTGGATCAAAAACCAAACTGTCAAAGTATACTCTCTGTGATAATCACGGAAACCATCTTTTCCTAATATTCCACGCGAACCCCCGCGAAATACCCCAAAATGGCCAATTTGTAGTGATCAAAAAAGGGTGTGAATTAAGGCGAGGAATACTGGTAGCCGCGCCTTCCGCTATCAAGTTATTGGACCGGAAAGGCGAGGTCACACATCAAAATAGAATAAACGTTCTCAAGGAGATGCTTGAACAGGTTTAGAGTCAGTGGGGGGGAGCCAAAGTAGTCCCTAGGGGCCCAGGGCACCTGAATTTAGAGCCACTGCTAAACCAATGCAAATGAATTATTTCAGTTTCAAGTTGAAAATACACGACTCAAAGCATATCATTTTACATAGTATTGCCTGATACCTGGCACATTGGACGAGACCCATATAAATAGTTCATAATCCCAACAGAATCCCGGCTTTATAGACTATTTAACAGCCTTTTAATATATAATGAATACAGCTCGTCTCCCTCTAGCCATCCCTACTTGAGTGAAGAATTACATAATCTTCATCTTTGACAATGTTCAAGTTTGGGTTCCAAGCCATCGCAAGAGCAGCGGCTACTGCCAGCAAATTTCCTGTGATGACACCAGCAAAACCTCTAGCACAGCAGCAACTATTCAGCAACACCCTGGTGAGCGTGCGTGGGTACGCTACAGTCAACCAGATTATGCGCAGAGGTATTTTCAAGACACTCAAAAAGCGGGAAAAGGCCGAGAAATCAGGAGCCCCTGCACTCAACGGGTGTCCTCAGAAGCGTGGAGTTGTTCTCAAAGTCATGACTGCCAAACCAAAGAAACCCAATTCCGCTAACCGTAAAGTCTGCAGAGTGAAGCTCACCACCGGCCGTATTATCACTGCCTTCATTCCTGGTGAAGGGCACAATGCTCAAGAACATTCAGTAGTCGGTGTTCGTGGTGGCCGTACCCAAGATTTGCCCGGTGTAAAGTACAAGTGTATCCGTGGAGCCTATGATTTGGCCGGTGTAGTAAATAGAAAGACTTCACGGTCCAAGTATGGTGTTAAAAAGCCTACTGATTAAAGTTTAGTCTAAGGTGCATGTATATATTAATTCAAATCGATAGCTATGAGGGGTATGAAAAACTTGACTGGGCAGCCCTTTTTGCCTACAAGCACTCTTTACAGATAGAGCAGACGTACAGGTACTTGTCGATGCAATCATCGCAAATGTAGTCCTCCTCTTGTTGCTGGTGTGAATCGCACTCTGTACAAGTATCGTCTGTTTCCACAAACGTATCTTTTGGGGCTTCTTCCAATGTATCAAAGCAATCATCACAGAGCTCGTCATAGCTCTTCTTGAGCTCATAAATGCACTCGTCACAGATATCTTCCACGAGTGCGGCCGTCGTTTCCAACTCACATCCTTGGCAATCTAGTTTGGTAGAATGCTGTGCCGCCAGCTTTGGGCCGAGAGAATCATCAAGAACAATATGGGGAGTGTAGACGTAGTGCATTGTGTATGTGAAAACAAGTGACAGCAATTGACGGTGTTTATCCGTGTGAGTTGTTGTGCGAGCACCACTTGTTGCATTCGGTGGTGTACTGGTGGTAGCTATTATGGTTAGTCTTGAGCCCGCCCGATTCCTCGGACGCTTGCCCGATACGCTACGTTTTGAGGATGGTGGTCCCATATTGTATAATGTAAAGAATTTTTGTGCTGCTACTTGACGATTACCACTCAAAACATATTAATCAAGATGACATATGGCGGTCGCATGATGTTTGCTAAATACTAGTAATCATGGAGCCCAATCAGTGCGTAAAAAAATGACGACATGTGTATTTCCGAGGGGCCTAGATACTCCGTATCCTCAGAGGTGCCTAAATTGCAATTTGGAAAGTTAAACAACTCTTTACTGGGTCTGCCACATTTATGCAGGTACACTCGGATATGCACCTGGCCCACATACCTGTCAATAAACACCGTCAACAGAGAAGCAATTACCTTGATTTTTTAGACCTAAATAAATTAGAAATAGCAAGTCAGTGCAGGAGTTATCACCACTAGCTCTGAGGGTATATAAGGGTGTGCTTGTGCTAGATGTATCCCAGTATACAGGGAGCAGATATCAGATATCTCTGGACGAGATTCCTTTTTGCTCAACGATGATTGGCGTCATTCAACCTCGCTACTCTTGCGTTCTGGTATTGCGCAGGAACCTTTGGCTGACGCGCACCATTACCATTACTGGACACGCGGTGACCGCTCGGCGACGTATGAGTATGCTGTGGGTGATCAGCATAAGGCTGGTGCACTGAGGTCGTGGATCTTGTGTAAATGGAAGTATTGCTCACTTTTCTTTGTTGCTGCTGCTGCTGCTGCTGCTGATAGTAGTTGTGTGACTGAAAGTATGGCGACGATGGAGACTGTAGCCCGTGATAATTTCTGCCGGTCTCGGGAGTAAACGGTCGAGGAATCGCCGGAGAATGCATAGAGAGTTGGTTGCGATTACGACTTTGAGGGGTGCCCTTGAGAGTGCTATCGGGTGAATAGTATTGGCTGCACTCATCAGTAGTCTTGACCTGTGGAGTAGAGAGGCCCTCTTCAAGCGATTTCATGTCGCTATCAAAGTTCATGCTCTGATGTTTCATCTCTGCATCTACCTCTACATTGCGGCGCTTGACCAAAACAGTGATAAAAGCAAAGCACAAGTAACAAAAGCCAAAGAGGACCCATACCATTACGATTCCACCACCACCAAAGTGAGCAGACGCAACGACATTGCCCGAATGATCGTTATTGAATTTTGAAACAGCATGGTTCACGCTGACGGTGACAAGGGTAGCAGTGGCGAGGATCACACACAAGTTTACAATGCCGAGCTGAACGGCTGCTTCACGGCAGACGCTACTCCACTTGATACCAATCAGAGCCAAAAGTAGCCCAATTCCGTTGATTCCCAAAAAGACAATTAGCAGGGCCCATGCAGCCTTCATGCAGCCTTGAAACGTGGACTGATAGTCACGAAGGCCGTGAAACTCACTGATATCCTGTGAGTCCACGAGAATATCTTTCAACTCAAAGTAGTATGGAATTCGACTGCTATCGCAGCCCCCAATGCTGTACTTCTGGCCACTTTTGGTGTACCAACAAGTACCAAAGATACCCACTGTATACCGATCATACTCCACTAAAGCATCGTTATTCTTTTCAATACTGAACAAGTGCAAGGCTCGAAGAGCAGGGGTCCCGCTAAAATTGCCGAGAAGAGTAAGTACTGCTAGAATAGTGGATCCTAGCCAGAATAGGCATGTTAAGCCGTGGGTCCACGATGCTGTCAATCTCATTATAGCTGTCAAGGTTGGGGTAAGGAGGACGAGGCACGACGGCTGTATATGTGCCAAGATGAAGTGGGCCCCGTCTGGATTATACACTGTGCGATACCTGAAACATTCTTTGGCAGCACCCAACTCTACATGCATATGCAGCCTCGTGCAGCCAACGCAGGGTCACAAGTGGAGCGGGACCCTCCCCCACCGGCCCAAAACCGGGGCACCAAATGGTAAGGGTCGGATATGGGGGTCCGTACACTGCATTTCTTATCTAATTATTGCTAATAGTTGTATAATTTCCCCACAAAAGCGACGTCCATGCAAGTTTCTCGGGAACACATGTGCCCCCTTATGCTATTAATGCACATGTTCACCGCTACTGCAGGGCGCCCATTCCGCAGTAGAAGCAGTAAGCGCAGTCAATCCTATAATATCTTTATCCTCCTAATAGGTGGGGTTAATTTGAATGGCTAGCTCCTGCATATCATTTGAGATAAGAGTCGGATTGCTTATGGCTCTTCACGGCTACTTTAAGGTTGCATCGTAAATGCTTGGAGATGGGGATGGGAGAATAAGAAGCAGCATATGCGGGTCTGGTTGACTATCTTGTACACCAGCAGAAACTCTCAGTGTACTTATCTTTGCTTAATTCAAACATTTTACTTTTTTTGGTCCGCACACCAGCCATCCCCACACACAAAGACATGCGTAAATCTCTTTTTTGCCCCCTTGGCCCCTTAAAAGTTAGCTATAGCGACATGTGCACCTGAAACATGCATTAGACTGCAGGGTCTTACATTAATATGGATTAAATGTATAATAAATAAATGCAAGGAGAATTCCTAGGTCCTCAAACGCGTCCAAGGCCATGCTTGGGGCTCACTTTTTGAGAATACAAGTAATGAGGCCCGTGTCTTGTCGAGCGGTGTCAAGGGCTGGCTCGGTTTCCGCAGTCTCCGAGTAATCAAGCGCGATTCCCTGTTCAAACGTGTCGCTTTTTACGCATGTCTTGTAGGCGAATACCTCTTTCAACTGCTCCCGTGTGAACTTATCACCCGTATCCTCCAGCTCGAATAGCGAATTGCTCACTCCCTGCTTTGTGATTTGGCGCTGGAGGATCTTCTCATCAATCATGCCGGTGCTAAGGAACCGATAAATAAATACTGGTTTGGTCTGTCCATCACGATGAACGCGTGCCATTGCCTGCAGATCTACGCTGGGATTCCAGTCGCAGTCGAGCATCACGAGCCGGGACCCACCAATCAAGTTAAGACCCACACCACCGCTTTTGGCACTGAGAAGAAAGGCGCACGCATGCTCCCTGGTCTTGTTGTTGAACCAGTTAACCGTGGATTGGCGTTCATTTTGGGGCGTCGACCCATCTAGACGGACCCACCTCATGCCGCTCATTGCACACACCAGCTGCACCAGGTCCAAGGTTTCCGTGAACCCTGAGACTAAAACCACTTTATCGTCTGTATTTTTGTAGATCCATACAAGAAGCGATTTCAGAACCCTGAATTTGCTAGATCCAGCCAATGGCTTTTTCGACGCAAGTTCTTCCTTGAGTGAAGAGTACCCTGATCTGGGTATTTTTTTGAGCAGCTGAGTGGAGGTGGAGATTTTGCGTAGCTTGGTTATTATTTGTAAAGCCTGGCAGTTGCCTTCAGATTGTAGGAGAGCCTCACCCAACTCGTCCTGGTATGCCTCTATTTGCTCGTCGAGGGGCTGGCAGAAAACTAGGTATTCAGTTTTGGGGACGGTTATATGGCCCGATAACACGCTCTGGTCACGCCGAAGCACAAAATCGTTTGTTATTTCAATCAACTCCTGCATTTTATCCTGGCCCAACTGTTTGGTCTCCTGTGAAGCTTCAGTGTCGCGGGATGCCTTGATTGGGTCACCAAACTGCCGAAGAAATCGCGACATTTTGTTTCCCAAAACTCCAGGGTTGAGAAAATGCGCCATTACCCAAAACTCGCCCAGGTTGTTTTGGATTGGTGTGCCGGTAAGAATAACGCGCTTCTCACCCGAGATTTCTTCGAGCGATGTAATGGTCTTGGAGTCCCCATTCTTGATTCGGTGGCCCTCATCGCATATAACCAGATCAAACTCGCCAATGCCATCCTTGATCTCTGATGCGACTGTCCTGATACGCTCGTAGCCGGCAACCATAATGGGATACGTACGGCGAAGTCCTGGCTGGCAAAATACTTTGATATCCTCGCCGGGTACTAAAAGAAACAGGTTGGGAGTGTTATTAGGCAGCCACTTGCGAAACTCGTTGCGCCAGTTTTTAACCAGAGTTGCAGGACAAGCAATAAGAGCCGTTTCAATGAGGTTGCACTGCAAAAGGGAATAAACCAACGCAATAGAGGTGAGCGTTTTGCCAAGACCCATATCATCTGCAAGCAGCGCGCCTTTACCATAGCAGTGCCGTTGACCGCTGATACATTGGTACAAAAACTCCACTGCTTGAGTTTGATGGGGACGCAAAATACCGGCAACCTGAGGATCAATTTGCCATTTAGCAGTACCACCAGTGGGTAAGGCAGCAGCAGGAGCAGCAGGTTTCTGAGTTGTGGGGAAAGTGAAAGGTACAATTGCCGGTTTAGCGAGCGATTTCGGGGCTCGTCTCGAGGGCTCGTCCAGTAGTGGCCGCTTGAGCTCGTTCCTGTGAGGCTCTGTATCAGCTTTATCCGACATGAGTGGTCGCAACAACAATGGCGCCGATTTCGCTGGTTTACCCGCCAACAAGTCCGCCAGCGATATGTCTGTGGGTCCAGTAGCGCTACTGACTGGCCGGCTTAACCCAGCTCCAGCTGCAGTGGATACTGGAGTCGATAAGGGAGAAGGCTGGCTGGATTTTTGAATGGCCTTTTTCGCCTTTTTCGCGCTGGTAGCGCTGGTAGCGGCCCCTGCACTGCTCAAGGTGCCCACCTCAAATTCATAAGATCCATGGACAAAAAACGCGCCCGCGTGTACTTTCTCGGCCGGTACAGTTGCAATTGTCTTTTGATCCGCTTTAATCAAGAAATTGCCATTCTTTGGGACCGCCAACGCGTCGCCCTCCCAGGTTTTATTCTTTTTGGAGGACTTTTTGCGATACAAAACTTCAAAACGTTGTAAATTTAAATTTGAAGATACAGGCGCTGTGCTTTGTTCAATTGGCTTGACCTCCTCGGATCGATCGGTGGGCCCACCACCGCGCCTGTACATCTCTCACAAGTGTTTGGCGCGCCCTAGTGTGGGTACAGGTTCAAGGTGGGGGCCTAGAGGGGGCCTAGAAGCTAGCCCTCTGTTAGTCAGCACCTCAAGTATAAAATGTCCCAACGAGAGACTTTTTCACTGACAGTAGGTTATACTAAACTATGTATAACATACAAACACCGGGGTATCTACCATCTACAGTTGTCGTTCGGCGGCTGTAGAGGAGATAGTTGAGGGAAACTTGGCACTCACGGGCTTTCCTCCGTTCCAACTCCGAAGAAAAATACTGTGTGTACTTGGCTTATGGCCCTCCTTAGTTTAGGTTGGTCTGGAGTATCACGCTGTTACATATTTAGCTATTTAATATTATTGTTTTCAGGGACACTTTGTATGGGGTTGCGGAGGGTTGGTTGGGAAACTGTGGGTCGGGTGCCTGAGGTCGAAATACTCGTGGCGAGCAATAACGACACCTCTGTGATCGAGCTAGATTAAGCTCAGAAGCCCACCTCTTTGATCATTTATATACTAAATTGTGGTCTGGTATCGATCGCCGATCAACCCCCCTATAAATACTAAACATGAATAAAAGACTCACCATCCTCATCATCAGGCACGTCTACTTTTATATCATCGAAATCTCCAGGATCTAGTGCTTCATCAGAGTCAGACCCAGACTCAGACGGCTCTTGAGCTGCCTCGTCCTCGTCCTCGTCCTCGCCCTGGTCCTCGCCCTCGTCTTCACCTTCACTTGCTATATCTTCAAGTAATAGCGAAACATCTATTTTTTGAGGTTGTATAGGAGCAGGAGCGGCAGACTCGCTAGGTTCACTGGGATGGGTATTGGCCCTGAGAGTATGCTGAAGGTTGCACTTTATGCGGGTACATTTACCGGATTCGGCAAACTCTGGGCATTCAAATACGTGCAGTTTAGAGCACGTTGACCCGTTATCGCAGTACCCCGAAACACTAAATGCTGGGCAAATTCCCGCTGGAGGGTTTGAGAGATTCGCCATGTGCGTGAACCGACAGTCGCCACGAGTGCAGTGGCCCTTTGCAAAATGAGTGCAAAGAGGCGCATTGTGCTCGTTCATGTCATGGCTCAGCGTGCACATGGGATCCCTGCAGTCCTTGCCATGCAAAACGGTCTTGCACAGCGCTATGTGATTGGGGTCGTGCTGATACCGGCATGAGAGGCCATGAACACATTTTCCTGAGTTAGTCCATCTTTTGCAATTTCCTACGTTACCTGTTGAAGTAAAGTTCGAGCAGGGGGCCTGGAACTTGACAGCGGGAGCTGTATAGCTCATATTGCCGCCCCTACCTCCTCTAGCGCGAGCACCGCGGGTTCCACGTGATGGATATGGAGTGTGGTAAGGGGATCCATAATAGCCACCACGGCCGCGAGACACGCCATGGCCACCATAAGAGCCTCCCCGTGCACCACCTCTATATCCCCTATATCCCCCACGAGGACCGCCGCGACCCGAACTAACTGCTTGTTGACGTTTATGGTTACTTATTGAACCCGATAAGCGGGCAATTTCTTTCATCAATGCAGCATCGTCCGACATTTTCAGTCGCTTTGTAACTTTAACTGTCTCGAATCATGGGCCCTTTACTTTTGATTATGTCACCGTTAAAGACCCTAAAGAGAGAGCTCTAGTAGTAGTAGGCATGTCCCAGATAATCCAGGCACAGCTTGAAATTGAGGGCTACGATGCTACCACTGCAGCCGAAATCGTCAAAACAGTGGAGAAACAGACCGACGATGTGGTCAAAGACTACTTGAGCGATCTTGTAGAGTCGCAGGCAGCTATTGATAGGTACATCAGAGCCCGGGCCAAACGAGTCCCTGAAAGTAGGAAACCCGAGGCCCAAGCAGCAATTGAAAAGACCAAGGCGCCTAAATGGGCAGGAGCTAATAGTGCCCCCACTAGGGACAGTCCTCGGGCCACCCCCAGGGCCAGCCCCAGACCATCTGCATCTTCATCACCAGCTCCTCCAGCTGCTCAACCAGTTCTCAAGGTCCACAACAAGTCCAGCACTAACCCGTACTCTCGTGGCGGGTTTGGTATCAAAGTGCAACAGCAGCAGCAGCAGCAGCAGCAAGAGTCTAAAGAGTCCAACAAGGCTAACCGCCAATACAAGATTGATGCCATCACAGATCTCGACGCAGCAATCAAGAAACTCGATCTGGCAAACACCGGCACCCGTCACCCTTGCGACTGCATGGGAGCGGTCCATGGGCTCTTGGAAATGGCTCCCAACTGCCTCGAGTGCGGTAAAGTCGTGTGCAATAAAGAGGGCCTGGGTACTTGCTTGGGGTGTGGCCACCCGCTTATCCCGAATACTGAACTCGAATCTATTTATTTAATCCTCAATGAGCAGCGTGATGCCATCGTTTCCTCAATGGGTAAAAACGCGTTGAAGCAAGCGGGCATAAACCCTCAATTATCAAAAGCACATGAAACTTTGGATCGATTGCTCGAATATCAGGCCAGCGAAGCCCAGAGAACCAAGATCATCGATCAGGCTGAGGACTTTGAGACTCCTGATTTGGGTACCAACCAGTGGGCAACGCCTCTTGAGCAAGCGCGACAGCTAAGAAGTCAACAACGCCAGCAGCGTAAACAAGAAGAGTTACGGAAAATCAAGCGTGGCAGAGGCAAAAAAGTCGTATCAATCGCCATCCGTGGTAACCAGATTGTGGAAGAGGTGGCCGACCACTACTCGTCGTCCGCCTCTGAGAGTGATAGCGAGCCAGTCGATGCCAGTGACCAGCCACCACAAGAAGGTGAAGCACAACAGTTTTGGGATCCTGCAAAGTACGGAGCTGGTTTTGTAGAGCCTCTGTACAAGACTTCGGATTCGGTGCCTCTACCAAAAAAGCCAATCACTGAGGCAAGAAATGTGGTTTCGTATGATGACGAGCAAGCATTTAGATTGTAGTGTGTGTGTTGAAGTTGGGCGGAATAGGTGCCGGTCCGTGTGGGTCCGAGTGGGCCGGCCAAGTATTCCTAGTCGAGTATCGAGATAAAGAATAATGCCTAGTTAATCTATTGGTGAATACCTATCGCCTTTACTCGTCGTTACTTTCAGTTTATGCTCATGTACTCATTAATTGTAGTGTATACCTCGCCAACTCTCACGGAGATCTCAATTAGCGACACTAAGTATATAACCAGGATGACGGTTTACAATAAAAATAGTTACAATGTAATCCAGAGGGCTCCAATCTAGTTCGATAAAGCATAGTCCCAGAGAGGTCAATAGTAGTGTGACAAGCCAAGCTTTCAATGGCTTACGGGAAATACCTGATCCAAAGCATATGAGTGTTCCACTCGCAATTGACCTACAACTTTCAACGGGAACCCCATAGCGCATGAGGCTGCATCTGCATCCCGTATAGGAGGCTTGACAGTTTGCCGGTAATTACCGTGCTGGGAGTTTGCAGGTTTTTCGTGGCTGTGAAAGCAAAAGTAAGAATCGTGTTCAAATGAGATTCCGAGTTTTCCAAAAAATTCGGCAAAAATCGCAGCCGCAACTTGCAAAAATTTCCCCAGACCCACGGGCAGCATGTAGCAGGCTTTCCTGTACTATGTCCTTGAGATCAGGGTAAGGGCCTCCATCTACTATGCTCGTTGCCCGTATTTGTTAGCACCGATCAGAGTATAAAAGAACCCTCCTTACACTAGACACTAGATAAAATGAAAATTCCCGGTAAAGAAGAAGTTGAGGGTTTCGGAAACACACTTATAACCGGTTTCCTTGAAGGATTCGGTGTGGGCTTGCCCCTTGCGTTTGGTCTCCGTATGGTTCTTGATAAACGCACCTCTTTTAAAACTGCTGGCGGCTTCCCCCGCACACTTTTGCTTGTAGCTCCTCCCGTATTCCTTGGTGCCACCTGGATGGAGATCCGTAGCCGTCAGTTTGAGAAAGAGCGTCGTCACAGGCTCGTACAACAGAAATTGGATGCTGGTGAGGAGGTTCCTAATTCTCCAAGTGGCAAGCACAATCCCCTCGATACCGGAATCACCGGTTGGGTCGCCAGCAACAAGTATAAATGCATCCTTAGTGGGTGGGCTGCTGTATTGGGTGGCTCATTCTACGCAGTTAACCGTGATCCGTACTTGACGAGGGCCCAAAAGATTGTTCAGGCTCGTGTGTGGGCACAAGGAGCCACTGTTCTCATGCTTGTTGCCTCTGTTATTTTATCGGTCGGCAGCTCCGAGCGTGATCGTGAGGCCGAGCGTGAAAAGGCAAAGGATAGCTGGAAGTTGCATTTGAAAAAGTAGGCAGAAGCCAGGATAAAAGCAGATATATATTGGCATAGAACTGTACATAAATTATTTTAGATTGTTAGAGCGAGGTGAAGTCAGGTGTTAGACGGGGATGAGGTTTTGGTTCGGGATTGAGGATCGAGGGGAGAGGGATCTGCTATCTCTGCTGGGATGCATCTGGCGCCCAGAGCAAGCATCAAGAGGGGACAAGGGGCCGCCCTCAAGCTAATTGGCATGGGAATGTCAATCTGTGAACTTGGTATCACCAGGTAGACATCTCAGGAGGCACCGCCTTGAAAGCAAAGCGGGCCCACCCCAAGAGCCTTGTGAATACCTGAGAGCAAGAGCCAATAAGACTCACCAGCCAGCGGCTTTACCCTCTCTCTCTCCACTCTACCTCTTTCTCTTGTTGCCTATCAAGATACTCTGCTCCAGAATCTTGGGCTGGAATACAGGTGCGTACTGCAACATCTCGGGCAAATGAACCATCACTATACTTGATCCTCGAATAAATGCCTCATCAAGGTGAGATGAGTGGCCTTGACGGTTTGTGTGCACTACATCAGTGAGCTGGAGGTTCATATTGCCCTCACCACTGCTAAGCTTGCCCCGATACTGCTCGCCCGAATTAAGCTCAACGGTAATTACGTGCTCTATGCATTCTTCCAGCACCAAGTTCACCACATCTTTCATTGAGGATGGATGGATGAGAGCGAGGGAGGGAGGGCTGGATTTGTAACATGCAGGCAGTGATTGAGCGGGTGCAGCTGGCATTCTCGGTCACAAACATCATTGACCTGTGCATTTCCAATAACATCTTGTACATTGCCATCGGGTCCAACAGCGTCATTCGAATCGACCTCGATAACCCTTCCCGGGTCCATGATGTGCAAATAAAGCAAAGGAACCAGGCCATTAAGCGGCTAATGGTCGATAATTCCGGAACACATTTAATTGTAGAGACCGAGTCCCTGCGCTACTTTTACCTGTACGCTGCCAGTCCGGTCCTCAGACCTCTCAAGTTGGGAGGGCACCATATAGGCCATATTGCATGGCACCGCGAATCAGCGTACTTTAGCAGCGACTCCACAATATATCAATTAGAGCTGGGGCCTCTCAAAAATGATAAAGGCAAGGAGCAAGTCACCAAGGTGTGGACCAAAGAGCCGTTTCATGGGATCGCCATAGTGCATGAGACACTCTGGGCTATGTCGTCGAGTGCGCTGTACAAGAGTAATATCGACCCTGTTGATTTCGTCAAAGTGACCACAGTCAAGGAAAATTCACGGCTTGTGGCTAATAAGGACCTGTTGGCTATCCAATCTGACCATCAGGTTGCACTGATGATGGACCCAGACCAAGACCATAAACCTCGCGAGGGCTCGCCTCTTGAGGTCGAATCGGATCGTGTGCTTCTCTCCAAGTTCCATACTCTTGTGCTAAAGGGTCAGAACCTGGATATCTACAACTCCATCACTGGCAAGCTGGTGCAATCACACGAGGTCCCCGTCATTTCGGGCGCAACCGCCGATCCGCTTTACCAGACGTATTGGATCTTTAGTGGCTCGGCTGTCTATGAAATAAAACTCGAAAATGAGTCAAAGGGAATTTGGCAGGTGTACCTCCAGCAGAACCAGTACGAAAATGCGTTGAATATCGCTACTGGCCACGATAAACTCTTGATATATAAAGAGTACGGCGACCACGAGTTTGAACAGAAAAACTATGAGCTGGCAGCAGAGTATTACGGTCTCTCGGATGCCCATCTCGAAGGCCTAGCCCTCAAGTTTATTCAATTGGACAACAAGCCAGCGCTAGTAGAGCTCTTCAAGGCAAGGCTCGTGCACACTGCCAACCCTGTTCAGCAGACGATCCTAACCTCTTGGATCGCCGAGCTCCTGCTTCAAACCAATAATACGCAAGGGTTCAAGGAATTTGTTGCCGGCTGCAAGGCGCAGGTGTCGCGAAAAACCCTTTCCAAGATGCTCCAGAGCCACGCGGCCACGGATCTTTTGGTTTGGTTTGCGGAATTCTTGCAAGACTTTGCGTTTGTTGTCTCGCATTATATCGAAAATTCGCAATGGGAAAACGCCCTCAAAGTACTGCGTGAGCGCGAAGATGAGGAGTTGATATATCGCTACTCTACGGTATTATTGGCCCACTGCCCGCAGGCTACGGTCGAGTCCTGGATGCGGATCCCTAAACTTGATCCTCTCAAATTATTACCAGCATTACTCTCCTACTCTTCTAGCTACAAGGGTGACTACAAGGGTCACCAGGCAATACGGTACTTGAGGTACCAGCTCCAGGGAGACGGCGCTGGGAGTGGCAGTAACCCCGGATCTGCGGCTCTCTACAATGCTCTTTTAATGATTTATGCTCAGACCGACAATGAACAAGACCTCCTGGAGTTCCTCACTGCCAAGGCGTCCAAGTTCCCCGACTACAATTTCGGGCTCCGGGTTTGTCTCGAGAACAATAAAATCCGGTGTGCAATTTACCTGTATACCGTCATGAATCTCTATGAGGAGGCAGTACATTTGTGCTTGGGGCGAAATCTGGTTGATCAGGCCATTGAGATTGTCGAGCAGCATGTAGACAATGAGCAGATGCGACGCGCCCTGTGGCTCGAGATCTCGAAGAATTTAATTGCTTCGAGTGGCACTGCAAGCGCGCTCAAACTCACTGATCACCTCAACGTAGAGGATATCCTGGAGCTTTTCCCCGATTTTGATACCCTCGACCACATGGTTCCTGAGGTTGTGAAGGCGCTGGAGGTATCGAGCAACAGTCTCGTGACGATTCATCAAGAGATGCAAGACTCGATCCGTGCCAGTAAAGGTATGCAGCAGGAGATCAAGTCGTTCAAAAAGCAATACGCGCTGGTGGAGCCGGGCGAACCATGCCAGCAGTGCCATTTTCCTCTGGCAACGCGGAAGTTTTATGTGTTTCCTTGCCAGCACGGGTTCCACTTTGATTGTATCATCAAGGAACTAGGAACCACAAAGGAAGCGAGCAAAATTCGTGAGCTAAGGGCCCAGGTCAAGGATCCCAAGGAACTGGATAAGGCTCTTGACCCGTTGGCTCGTAGCGAGTGCTTGCTATGCTCCGAGTCGCGTATCGAAAGTATAGATGTGGCTATCGAGTGTGATTGGAGTTGAGGGTGTTGGTAGTGTGTTTTGGAGATTTGTAGTTTTATGTATTTAATGAAATTCAAGGATCCAGCTGGTGCTAGTTTTGTCTACACTGACACAGATAACCCGTCGAACCCCCATATGTACACCCAACTTAGGTCTCATACTAAAGGGTTAGCTCGATCTACATCAGCTTCAGATCGCTATCAATTAATATATTTTCACAAACTAAAAAACTTGAAATAAACAAACTAAAACATCCACCCCACGCCTCTGAGCAGCCCCTGACCAACTCCAGTACCAACACCCCCCCCACCCTCCGCCACTATCCATGGACATCCAGCTCAAGGGCCTGCCAAATGAGGACATCATCCAGGGGTTCCCCGGGCTGCCTGCTACAGATCCTCGGGCACTGGGCGTTGTAAATATCCGGCCTAGCCCCAAGGCAGGTCCCCTCAAGATCAAGAAGCCGTTGGGGATCCTCAAGGTCAATATCAGTCTCGTGCGGACTGATTGCATCAATGTCTCGGGCAATCACAAAGAAGTCATGTACCTAATAAGCCAACAGGACATTTACAATAGTGAGGGTGGCAACGTATATGGTATGGACCTTCCGTTTGTGCTGCCGATAGGTAAATCGGGCAAAATCACGGGCTCCATGAGCGTTCCCGAGAAGATCATCCAGACGACGCATTCGCTCTTTGTACGGGTGAAAACAGACCAGCAGGTGCAGGAACCTGCCATCAAATTCCCCGTTTACGTGCGGCGATACGATACACTCTCGACGTTTTCCCGGTACCTGAACCCCTGGGTCAAAAACATCAGTAGCCCGGACCACCTAGTGAACCTTCAGTGTACGCTAACTGCCAGTGCATACGGTCACGGTGACAAGATCCTCGCGTATTTCCACCTGAGTCCCAACCCCGACTACTCAAAGGCGAAAAAAGTCAAGCTGCTACGATTGTCGCTGGAGCTGGTACAAATTGTTAAATTTACAAAGGCGTGCGCTACTACAGAAAAGGAGAAAATCCCCGAACCGCGGCGGACCCGAATGTGCAAAGAAAAGTTCGAGTTTCAAGAAGTTTATCTAAATGAATCGACTGTTCAAGACTTGAAACTTGTGGTCCCCAGCCATCCAGCGCCTCAGAGTGTTGACCGGTTCAATGTGGGCCCTCCAAATACTCCCGATGTGCCTATGGAGGGCCGAATCGGGTTCACCAACTCTTGTGCCCTGTTTGAGGTATCATTTGCGTTGAAGTTCAAGGTGCGGCTCCGCCATGCACGTGATATTGAACTGGAGCACCCCATCACCATCTCAGAGTTTAGCCACGGTGCATGTGTTGAGTATGTCAAGAGTATCGTGCAAACGGCCGAACTCGCACAGTACGGATCGTCAGCGATGATGCAGCGGCAGGTGTTTACCAGCCCTCCTACCCTTGAGGTGCAGCTTCGCTAAATAAGGGGTGGTCCCTAGAATTTAATTTATTATTATTTGCGCAGAATTTCCTCTTTCTTTTTCTTTTTGGTTTTATATTAAAAGCGGCATAAAAGGTATTTTATATCCGCATGCATAACTGCTAGTTAGTCCCCTGCATATCCATTATCAAGCATACCGAGACATGCACTAAAAGGCAGGTGGTGTATACATATAGATAATATTTTAGAATTGGCAGCGGCTAACATCCTTCCGAGACACAGATATTAATTATATGCGGCGCCGTCACGTATATGAAACCAAACTAGAAACACAGATATGGCAGCACAGCACAGTGCAGCCATCGGTTCTGTGAGAGATAAAAACGCAGGGCCAGCCATAGTAACCATTCTGAAACATACATGAAAACTGGTTCAGAAACCGGGGATCTTCAAAGGAATGAGGGCCGCGCTTTTACCAAGAAACGTTCCATGCTGTTTAAGATTCTCCGACGCAAAAGTGACGAGCGAACCAGGTTCACGACCGACTCAGATACCACCTTCAACTTAGTGGGCAAATCAGGGGGGTTTGAGCAGGCAGCAGGATCGTTTGGTTTCCACCACCACCAGGGTCATCAGCACACGGAATCGCTCGAAAGCCACATGGTACCAGACCTGAACTCCAGCATCACCAACGGTACTACTGCACACCAAACTGCTTTGGAGGAGCCGGGCGAGCTGCCTGAGTTTGTGCCCAACGTTTGCCGTACCGATTCGTTTGTTTCGGCGCTGAACGGGGAACTCGCACCCCCAGAGTTTGCGACAAGAGACTTGCCAGAGATCACCACCGGCGCCGCTAAAACCAGCAGCAGCCCTTTCACAGTCGACGACGACGATTTCCACAGCGTGCAGAACTTCAAACGCACGCTTGAAATCCCGGTAATTGCTACTAGTGATCCTAATGCTGTTTGCATTGATGATACACTGGAGCCTATACACGCAGTGGTCACCGAGTACAGCCAGCAGCTGAACGAGGCGTTCTTTTCCCAGGAAGATGAAGAGTTTGAGCAACACGAGGCGAGCTTTGAGCAGATTATCACCCGTCGCCAAAAGCTCAAGCAGGCACTAAAGTTCAAGTTCAGGAATAATAGAAAGACTGATCCACTAGGATTGAACTAAAGCTAAATTATTAAAGTATTTATCAAAGCCGGGGATGAGGGATCGGGGATTGGGGAAATGGAATTAAATATCGTGAATCATTAGTTATGGAGGGTGGAGCCGGATGTGGTGGATCCTGTGGCACCAGTCTTGGCACCAGTCTTGGCCTCAGTCGCGTTGAGCTTATTCTCCATAAACTTCTTTTCGCGCATCTTTTTATTGTGTTCAATGTACTGTTCAGTCTTTGGGTACTTTGAATTGAGGATCAAGTCCCAGTGCACGAAGAACGGCTGACTGAAATTGGTTTTGATACCAAACTGCTGGTGATGGATATCGTGATAAGTGGCGCGGTTGGGGAAGATCATTTGCAGAGGATCCCACGGAAACTCGTACCCACAGTGGTCGTCGACAGTTTTCAAAGTCGAGAATGCATACAAAAGGATGTTCTCACGCGGAGACAAGCCGGCAACGATAGAGGCCAAAAACGCGCCCACTGTGTCGAGCAGCAGTCCTTCTCCAAACGAATTATAGAGTGCACCATAAGAGTACGGGCAGTAGAGACGGTGGTGGACCGAGTGAAAGTGGCGATAGAGCCATTTATTGAGGTGCATGATGCGATGCAGAAAGTATTGCCAGGTGTCGAGCACGAAAAACGCGAAAGCAAACCTCAGAAACGGGAACGCCACCCAATATAGAGCCGAGGCCACTTGAGGGCCAACGCCCAGGTTTTGGCCGGTCTTCCACACCTCATACTGCTCGTGGCCGGTGGTGTACGGGTCTTCATACCATTCCAAGACCAATCCGAGCAGCGTTTGCACCAGCTGTTGCGTCAGGACCGCGGTAATGACCTCGCGCTTTGTACATTTGTTGCGCTGCTCTACCTCGGCCGGGGTGTGCACCCGGTACTTTTCCGCGAGCTGGAACTCATCAAGCACGGTATAGAACGCCGAGGTGAGCCAGTAAACGGCAACGGGAGCCGCCAGAGATAAATGAGTATCTGAGATCCACGCGAATAATGGCGGCTGAACCACTTTTTCTATTGCCGGCGCTGTTGTGTTGAACATTGGCGGCGGATGCAAAATAATTATTGGTAAGCGATCAAAAAGATAGCTGGGTCGCGACGGGTGAGAGTAACGTTGTGGTGAAGCTGGGGTGAAGCTGGGGTGAACCGGACGCCATTGGGTACCATTGGATGTCATTGAATACCATTGGATGCCACTGTTTCGCTAGCACTGGTTGTATGCCTGTTGCCCATCCGTAGCCCATCCGTAGCCCATCCCACACCTTGTAAACAAAATTTTCTGTACATAAATATTAAATATCTTTACGACTCCCGGTCTTTTCGCTTGTGCTTGAGCTGTCGTCGCGAACAATCATCGCAGGATCAACAGCAGTGGCCTGGGGACCGGCATAAACGTTTTTGCCGCCGGCATACCAAAAGAACATGGAAAGGGCGATGATTCCAACAAAGATAACCACTGCGTAGTTCATGTTATCCGCAGTTACTGGAAGTGTAACGGGCATAAAGAAAATCACGCTGGCAAAACAGGTCCAAATGATGGACCACATGTTGATCAAAAGCGACCATCTACCCAAAGACCAAGGACCGGGCTTGAACAGACGAGGAAACATGACTTTTCCAACAATTGGCAAGATATACGACCAGTCAAGCGCAATTGCCGTGACATTGAAGATCGCGTTGATGGCAGTGGTGCTGCCCAGGGCAATCAAGTTCAGGCAAATACAGAAAATCGTGTTCATCCATACCGCGTAGAGTGGAGTGTTGGTGATCCTGCTAACCTTGTACCAGATTTTGGAGCCAGGCAGCATTTTATCACGGGCTTGGGCCCACGTGGTACGCGAGCAAGACTGCAACGCAGTGACACCCACAAAGTTCAAGATGATAAATGTGACAACAGTGAAGAAAATACCTCCGCGTTTGCCCAATGATCTATAGTAGATATCGGCAACTGGCTGGGTCGAGGTAAGCAAATCTTCGGGGTCGCCCATGCAAAAGCAAAGAACGATATTGTACAAAAATCCGCACACATAGGTGAAGACCATAGCCGTGGAGATAGCCCAGGGAGCCTTGCGTTCGGGTTCTTTCATCTCTTCACAAATGTGAGCAGTGGCGTCGTAATCGGTCATTGCCCAACTCACCGACAAAAAGCCAAACATAAACGAGAAGCCAGCGGGCGACCAGCCAGAGTTGGCCTCGACGTTGGTGAAAACATACGCGGCACTGTTTTTGTCTTCGGTCTTGACGAGCAAGGCCACTGCACCGGCAATAAGGCATCCAAAATGGAAAACGACATATGTGTTTGTCATTTTCTCCATATATTTGGTGGGGAAACTGTTGAGCAAGCCATGAAACACAAGAACGGCTGCCATCACGCCCACAATGTGTTGATTGGTAGGCACATAGGCGCCATCGGTGCCCATTTCCACAGCGGCCAGTAACAGAGTCGCACAGCCGTAGTCAGTGGACGCCACACCAGCAAGCTGACCCAGTAGGTTGATCCATCCATCAACCCAACAAACCAGGGGGGCATACTCCTCGGGTACCAACTTGGAGCACGCATAGTACAAACCACCAGCAGTGGGGTAAGCAGACACGATTTCTGCCACCGAGAACGCAATACAAAGACACCCAGCACCGGAGATGGCCCAGCACCACACCACACTGGCGCTACCACCGGCCACCAAGGGGTAGGTGAAAGTGGTAGCGATGGTTGCCATTAGTCCAGAGATGCTAACGGCAAAACTAAACGCCGAGAACATTGTAAACTCGCGCTTGAACTCATCGTTGTACCCGAATTGGGTCAGGTCGGCGGCGTTGGCCGAGTTATCGCCAAAATCGAGACCAGCGCCGCCATCAGCGCGATCTACAATCACTGGCTCATCAACTGCACTCGCAATCGCCTCAATTTGTTTGGGATTTTTAGCATCCTTCATCTGACAGAGATTGTGGGGCCTTGGCAGGGGGGGGGATTGCCAATCTATATACTAGATAGTGCAAGGTGACTCAGCAGGACTTAGCATGCATTAGACGAGCCCATTGGCAGTTACGATGGACTGATAGTTAAGTTGGCTTGATTGCTGCTATCGCACTAGATGTCTAATATAGTCCGATTATGAAAAATTTTGCTTGAGCCAGCATTGACTCGAGAAAAAATTTTTTTTTCATTCACCTCACACATTTCTATGCACATAGTGCATGAACGGTACCTACCAAAGCCTCGACTTCTGCACTACCTGTGGCTGCTGGATTAAAATCACCAGTTTTGGTTTTAGAAAAAAAAGAAAAGAATTCGATACTTTATCTTATCTGGCCCTATGCTTAGATGCGGCTGCCATTCTTGGCAAAAAGTGCGGGGTAGTGGCACCCGTGGAGACGAGATTTTTCCGATAATAGTCCCGCAAATACAAGGTAGGTCGGTGGTCGAGAAATCATGCAGGTACATACAGACTAGAGAATACATAGTGACATTTTTATATATAGTGGCATGTAGTGACATTTTATCTTTGCCGCCACCCGAGCAGTTCAGTGACCCTCGGACCTGGGGGCATTGGGAAGCTCCTTGACAGCCTCGATAATGGTATCGATACCTTTTTGAAGATCCTCATCTTTGATAACAAGAGGAGGTGCCAGACGAATAATAGTATCGTGGGTGGGCTTGGCCAGGAGACCCTTGGATTTGAGCAAGAGGCAGAGATCCCATGCAGAACGGCCATTGGCCTTGGAGGAGTCGACCACAATGGCGTTCAAGAGACCTTTACCGCGGATCTCAGAGATAACGCCAGTCTCCAGCAAGGGATCGAGGCTCTTGCGGAACTTTTCACCGAGAGTGGCAGCACGCTCCACCAGGTTCTCGTCCTTGACGACTTGCAAAGCAGCAATGGCAGCAGCACTGGAAAGAGGGTTGCCACCATAAGTAGACCCGTGAGTGCCAGGACTAAAGCAGCCCATAATCTCCTTGGAGGAAAGAACGGCACTGGCAGCAGTGACACCGCCACTAAGGGCCTTGCCGAGCAAAACGACATCGGGCTTAACGCCATAGTGCTCAATGCACAGCAACTTACCAGTACGAGCGACACCGGTCTGGATCTCATCAGCAATCAGGAGAACATTGTGCTTGTCGCAAAGCTCACGGACTTTGGGGAAGTAGTCGTCAGAGGGGACCACAATACCGGCCTCACCCTGGATAGGCTCGAGCAGAATAGCAGCAATCTGGTCACCGGCATTCTTGAACGCCTCCTCAACATCCTCAATGACACCGTAACGAAGCTTGCGGTCAGTACCCGGGATGGTGGGCCCGGTACGGTCGAGGTAGGGGCCATACTCGGCACGGGCCTCGGGATCAGTGCTCATAGACACCACTGCAAGAGTACGGCCGTGGAAATTGTTCTCGGCAGCCAAAATAATCGCCTTGTCCTCGGCAATACCCTTTTTCTGGTAGCCCCACTTGCGGGCCAACTTCAAGGCAGTCTCGACCGCCTCAGCACCGGTGTTCATAGGCAACACCATTTCAAACCCGAAAAACTCGCAGCAGAATTTGGCAAAAGCAGGGAAAACGTCGTTGTAGAAAGCACGAGAGCTCAAGGTGCAGCGGTGAGCCTGCTCCGTAAGGGCAGCGATAATTTTGGGGTGGCAGTGGCCCTGATTCACAGCAGAGTAGGCAGAGAGAAAATCCAGGTACATGTTCCCTTCGGGGTCCCACACGCGTGCACCCTCAGCCTTGGAAAAGACTACAGGCAGGGGGTGATAGTTTTGGGCAGAGAACTCACTCTCCAATTGGATGGCGTCTTTGGAATTAGCGCAGGTAGACATGTAAAGTGAAGGAGACTTTGAGTGTCAGCAACAGATTTCTATACTTGGACTGTGGGCCGTTAAGTGCAGGTGTGGCCGGATCATGACCTCTATACGAAGGTGGAGGCGAGCATGTGAGGGGGGGAAAGGGGGGGTTGCCGAGGAGTCGAGGGTGAAGTTTTAATTTCGAGAGCTAGTGGGTGCAGAGATTTGAAGTATTGGTAGAGCTACTCTAGTTCTCAGGTGGTTCGAGGGTGACTTTACCCCACACCAATGGCTGCATGATGCATGGTTATGTCATTAGTTTCCAGGAGACCAGCTTGGCGAGCAAGGTTCTGGTCAGGTCCTGGAACAGGAACCTCACTAAACATGCTCACCAATTCAGAATCACAATGCTATAATCAAAAGCTCCCAGCCACCACAAGGATCTCTTCACCTCAAGCCTCAGACCCCCTAGCAGACTAAAGTGCCTCCACGCCATTACATCAGCACCTGCTCTAACAACCAAAAGCATGTCCAAACGGTTCCAGAAAAGCCGTCCACAGGAACCCCAATTCGCCTCAAGGAGACCATCAGTTCCCCCTGAGACTGCTGCCCAGCTTTTCCACATTGGATCCCGTGCCCGGAAACATGTTTCTGATGGTCACCTTACCCAGTCCAGCTACCCCATCAGCTATCAGCCCGGGCAACCACATCAAGCGGCTCCTCCGCCAGTTTACGATAGAGGCGAGTTTCGCGATCTACGCCAAAAATCCGATTTGCAGCTCAGAGCTGAGCGGGGATCAGTGCGTGAACCAACAAAGCGCCAGCGGCCCCACCACGATGATGACGACCTTGGAGATACAGACGACGATGGTGCAGGCACTGATGTTGATGAAGATGAAGGAATGATGCCCGAGAAGCCTCAGAGTTTCAATTCTATCAAAGCTTTCTATGTCCCTCCGAATTACCAAGCCGACCAGCAGATGGAACAAGATAATGAGTTTGAAGAAGCGACTTTTCTGCGGCCAATGCCCCCCGGACCCTGAAGTTGTTTTGGTATTATGGGTGCATTGAAACGAATTTTGAGCTGCTCAGAGCGATTTTTTGTATCTATGGGTAGCCGCCACCTAGATATTAGCTCCGCCAATGAGGTATGCTACTGGGCCTATTTTGTATCTATGAGTACCCGGATAGCTTCACCAATGAGATTTGCCGCTAGACTCGTTTCCTTATTATTTAATCAAGCTGTATACACAACACCATGTGGGGTTAGTAGCGCCCCGGATGGGTTCTGGCTGGTGGCCCTTGCGTTAGAGATACTCTTGGAGGTATCTAGGTAAGTGGATCTATAGTTGAGTCACTCACAATACATTAGACAACCTTGTGGGACTGGATATTATCTACTTCTCGCGTACATATATACTGCATACGTTTTCGCTTAAAAGTCGCTTGGCCAGCTGTGAGAAGACTTGACGTAGGCTGGCTAAAACTGTTGCAATATTGGATACTATATCCGCAAAATACGCTTGAGGCATTAAATAGAAATTACTACAAGCTCCAAGTACCTTTCATGGGAGAGATTGGGGACTCGCGGTTGACCAGATAGCTGCCTAGTCCTCACTAGACACCGGCGTGCATTCACCACTCTCTTGTTCTTCAAGAGACTTGACCTCCTCTGTAAGCTCTTTTCTTACCGCCAGAACGCTGTCTACAATCACTGCATCAACACCTGCCTTGAGCTGTCGCCGTGCAAATTCGGGCGTATTGTTGAGCACACCATACGAAAAGCAGACAAGACCACTTTGCTTGACTGCCTGTACAAGTCGAGGGCAATCAACAAGAGGGGTGCTTTCCGAAACAATACCCAGCAAGTTCCAGTGCTGGGCAAAGCGGATAGCTTCTTGGAGGCTAGAAGCACGGAAATCATACATGGGGGTGGTACCTGATTCGGTCAAAAACAGCACCGGAATACTCGGCTGCTTCAAGCTCAGGACAATACAAACGTCAGGGTTAAAACTCGAGAAGATTATATCGCGGTCGCCCTTGAAATCGTAAACAACGTCTAGAACCCTGTCACACCACTTGTTAATATCAACCACGACCCCTTCAAAGTCTTCAGATTCACATTCATCAAGCATCGGGTACTTGCACTCAATATTAAACCCCACAGATTCAGGCAAGGTCCGGAACAGCTCCTCAAGAGTAGCGAACCGCGAATGAATCGAGTGGCCGCGCACGTTGCCCTTGACACCACGGGTTCTATAGTCGTGGGTGAGCTTGAGGCGCTCGTCTTGGTCAAGCTTCCGAACATTCGCCATGGACCTGGAGCGGCTTTTACGCGGCACAATATCGGTATCATCAGCAAACCGTTCCTCGGCCTTTGCTGGCTGAGATTGCTGGTGCAAGTGCATAAACTGCTCGAGGGTCAGGTGGTGCATAGGGATATCAAGCCCAGTTTCCGATACAATGAAATCGTGGTAGATTACCGGGACATTATCCCTGGTGAGCTGGACGTCAAACTCAACATACGATGCACCCAGATTGGCTGCCTGGATAAATGATTCTACTGTGTTTTCGCCCAGCTGCAGTGACCCGCTGGTGACGGTATTCTTGCCAAGACCACGATGTCCAATGACTCGCGTTGAGATGAGCGACTTCCAGTAGGATTGAGACTTTTGAATACCGATTTTCGGGTGCGTAAACGGGGTCACGGCTAAAAACCCAAATGTGACAGTGCCCAAAACCCGCAAAGTAGCGCACTCAAGAATTGGAAGAGTGATGGTATCGTTGAGGTTATAGTGCGATTCACCGACCCGTTTGATGATATTGTCGAGTAAGGCCACTGCACGGCCAAGAACTTTGCTGGAAGAGCCATAGGTGGGGACTAAATCAAACTTGAGCTGCACAGAGCTCAGGTCCTCTGTGTAAAACGAGACCTGTTCAGTGGTATTGTCAAACTCGGCCACTGGTAAATCCACAATAAGAGGCTCTCCCTCGGTATTAGTAGCATTCACAATTAGCGTAAGTGCGGTATCAAGCTCTGTTTGACCAGCCTGTGCCATGGGTACCGATTCAAGGGTGATAGGTGGCCCACTCTTGCGGATATCTTTCCATCCCAAGGTCACGAGGATCATAGCTTTGCTTGAATCCTGGAGGTAACGATGGCCCACAGTTTTGATGATCTCATCCTCGGCTTTGCCATGATCACTTCGGCCATTTCGACGTTTGATGGAGTGCGAGGTGGTGGTGTTGGTGTTGGGTCCAGAGTTGGCTGCTACGGCCGTCTCTGGTGGTTCAGGAGTCGTTTCATAGGGCTGGAAAGGTAAGAGCTGTGATAATTTGATGTGTCCACGTAACCCTGCGTGCTCTTTAGCGTTCCAGCCGCTGAAATCGGTCTTTGTCAAGTTGGCACCAGCTCTAATCAACGCCTCTGTAATTCCAATTGATCCATCCACAGCAGCAACAATTAGTGCCGTCCATCCGTATGTGTTTTCGGCAATTTCCAAACTCGCACCATTGTCAATCAGAGTCTCCAAGATAGGGCCATGTGTGTACTTGGCGGCCAGATAGAGAGCTGTCTCGCCAGTTTTGGGGTCTTGGTAGTCGACATTACATCCAAACTCGAGCAGTACCTGTGCGATTGCCACTGCGTTTGTACGCACAGCTGTCAACAAGAGAGAGTCAATGTTGGCGCCCTCGGGGACTCCCTGGCCCTGAAGGATCGTGCGAGTGGTGACCGAGTGCTGGTGAATAATTGCCAGATCCAGCGGACTCATGCCCTCTGAGTCACGCCATTCGGGGGCAACGATCCCTGCCTCGCTGAGCATTTGCCATTTCTGCAGGTACTCGAGCAAAATACGCGTTACCTGTATTAGCCCAAAGCGACAGCTGTAGTGTAGAGGTGTCCGTAGTTGCTGGTCACATGCACTAAGAGCAGAACGTGATTCTACCGGTAGCGAATCCAAAACCAAGATCAGCGAGTCCTCGGTGCTGCTCAGAATGGGGTTTTCACCATGTGGAGTTCCACCACCCAGAGACCCGTGATGAGCGGTTTGATTGAAATCATTCCCCACGATATTCACTGGTGAGGACCTCCCGTATTGAATAATAAAGCGGTGTAGTAGGTTACGGGAGTTGATTTCCGTAGAATCCTCAAGTACCTGGCAGTGCTTGACCAGCGCTGGGATACACGCCTTGCGGTGCTGAAACATGGCCTTGAGCAGCAAGTTAATGATACTCTTGCGTGAAATGGTGGCGTTCTCGAGTGCGGATTCCATGGCTTGCGCATCGTCTGCATCTAGCGCGCGATGGTACGGCTCCATGAGATCATTGTCTTGGGACTCTACCGAGGCAGTGGATCTAGTACGGGATTTCAGTCTGATGCCTGCCACGAGATCGTCAATGTTGGTTGATTGGCCATTGGTAACATTAAGCTGCTGAATATAGTGGTTGATTTTTGACAATTCCTCAGTGAGCGGCTGTGGGTTGGCAAACGATAAGATAAGGATCTTGGACTGGAGGTAGCGGGTCTGGGTGTGCGTTCCGATTTTTTTGTCGAATTTCTTGAGGATCTTGGCGAACCCGCGCTTATTGATATCTGCAAACCACTGTAACTTGCGCAATTGGGCCCGCAGCTCCACCAGGACCCCGACCAGGTCGTCCACTTCATCAAACTCCAGCTGCTGAGCCTGGGCCTGGGGTTCAAATGTATCAATTAGGTACCGCAATCGGCGCGAATACTCGGCGAATTTGGAGTTGAAGAACTGGCTCACGATCTCGACGTTTCTATCGAGCGCGTAAAAAAACGGAGTCGCCACAGAGGGGGAGTCGGTTTGTTTGATAAGCTTTTTAAGAGATTTATAGTCAATATAGCTGGCTGTCCATTCTGGAACCTGGTTACGCAGAAGGCTTTTGGCGAACTTCATGCACGTGCGTGATGACAGAGATCAAGGTATATATATATAACTATAGTGATAATGATACATTGTGAATAAATATAAATATACGAGACATTTAACGAGAGGAATACAATGAAATTGATAAGAGATGTAGATATAATCACAAATGGTATGAGTATAATAGGGATCTATGACTACTTTATTTATGTAGATGTTGGGGCACTGAGATCATGATAAGAGGCAGGGTGCTAGGTAAGAAACTCGAGCTGATAAGTGTCACTCGTGCACACGTGGTTCCATAACTGGTCAATGACTGGGATATTTGGAGAATCATTGGGTCGGATCGGTAACTCCCTTTCCTGCCTGGAAGGCTCTGTTTGACAATATTGATTCTAATGCTCTTTTGCTATATCCAGAGTTTCCTCGACTGATAATTCCAATGTTCCATCTATTGACTCTATTGATTGAGCCGATGAACCCCCACACCTACCTCGTGTTCTATATCTACTGCCACCCTCACTTTACCCTTTGACGCTTGGCCTTGAACTCAGCAGAGTCAATCACCCTGGTATAGCTCTTGATCACGTTACCGTAAACAAGCTGGAGTTTCTCTTTTTGCTCGGTAGCGGGTTCCTCCTTGAGTTCAAGGTAATTCTGACGCCAGATCCGCGACTTGATTAGCTTCTTGAGCGCTGGGGTTTCGCCCTGGGTTTTCAGAAGATACATCTCGTAGATTTGCGTAAATGACCGGATATCTGTTTTAGCGGCCTTTGCTGCACTCTCCAGGAGGGGTCCGTCTACCTCAGCTGGTAGATCAGCGAGGATTTTGTTGTATAGCGAAAGGCAAACGCGCTCGCGAACGTTATCGAATGCCTCGGTGGGGTCTTCTATAGTGATGTCCCGCGTTTTAATATCGGCCATCATGTGTCTGTACAGCGCCGAGACAAACTTGTACCCGAGGCCTTTGTTCTGGTATGGCGGCAAAATCACAAACTGTGAGATACGCTTGCGCAATAAATTAGGTTTCCGGTCAAAAAGAGCCCCCGAATCATAGTAGAGGTAAGGGTAAACGGTGGCAAACCCCTGTACTTGCTCGCCCTTGAACAAGAAAAAAACGTCCCAGTTGTTGTCGGTTTGATCGATAAAGGAGCCTCCCTCAATGAAGAAAAGCGTGAAGATCTGAAGTTTTGAGAGCAGGTCGCTCCCCTCACGCAGCTCATTGGGCTTGAACCGCCTGATTGAGTAGTCAGGAGACCATACAGCTATTGGGGCACCTCCAGCGGGCTCTTGCTTGGCCTCGGGGTTCCAATCTTGTTTTGAGAATGTTCCATAGGGTCCCATGATGGATTTGAGCTCACCCTCGACATCGGTTGCGCTTTTGACGCTCGAATCACTGGTGAATTCAAACAGCGACTCGTACGCGTCATTGAATTTGATGGTGATGCGAGGGTTGGTGTGGCCGAGGATCTTCTCGTCGGGGAAGATCTGGTAAACCATCTTGGGCGCAAATTTTTGGCCATTTATTTCAATGTCCAGGCACTCCAACGCGTCGCTAGATTGCATGATGTAGTAAGCTAAAGAGTAGCTCAAAGTGGTTTACTAAGTGGCTGGGAGGGCGAAAGGGAGCCTCAGGCTAGGGCTAGTCTATAAATTGATGGCTCAGATATGTGTAGGGCTCAGAGGAGCACAGAAGTTTATCCAAAGATTGTTGAGATGTATATATATATATTTTAGTACTTTTATATTTTATTACTTTTATTGGTTCTTGAATCCTTCAGACCCTCCAGACCCTCCAGACTAACCAACCCTCAGTCCCTCAGACCCTCAGACCCTTCAGACCTCCAGTCTCTACTCCTACACAATGCTTCCGAGAAAGAAATGGATGTCGCCGCAACAAAAGGCAATTTACGATAAAACTTGGACAGGCTGGTACCAGAAAAACATGAAGAGCAACTCGTTTCTCTTTGTAGGTCTCCCTTTCTTTGCTATAATGGTTGCCGGCACATACTTCATGACCCAGTTTGCGTCGCTTCGGTATGAGCAGCACGACAATAAAACCACAGAGGTCGATGAGAGGTCAAAACTAGATCTGAGCGGCAAGCGACGCCAGGTCAATATCAATGAAGAGTATTATCGATTGCAGCAGATCGATACCAGCGACTGGGAGCAAAAGCGGGTCAAGCGGCTGGCTGGTGAGAGTGAAAACAAGTGGTAACGTTGGTGTTAGCAGATTAATTTGTACATAGTAAGTTATATTTGAGGTGGAGGGTGGGGAAAGCGCAGTGTGGTTCATGTGTATGCTCATGTGTATGCGAGACCGACTCACCACAAACACGCTCAATAAATTAGTTTTGTGCAACAATTCCAAACTGCGCAGTGATATCGAGCTTACCGTTGACGTACGCGTCGATTAGGTTTTTGCGCTGCTTCTCACCGAGACGGCTCCTGGGAATACCGTTGCGACCCACAAACACTACAATAGTGACCACAAACTCGTGCACATCCAAGATAGCATTGACCACAATTGTGCTCAGCCCTGGAAGTCTCTCTTTGGCGACGCTAGTTTCAACGCAAACCACTGTCAGCCGCTCTCCAATTGCAAACAAAACGCTGTTATAAATATGGCCATGGGCATTTTCGACCGTGTTTTCTACATCGCAAAGGAAATGCTGGAGACCATTGATCTCGATTGTAGATCCGATACTGCCAAGCACAAACAGCACCTGAAGCTCACCTTCTGCACCCTTGGTGACGCTATGCAAGAACCCAAAATCGCCGGTGCGCATGTACTCGACCTCGGAATCGCCTCCATCGATGGTACCCCGCATGACATCGTCGTTGACCCGAGCATCAGCCTTGAAGAATTTGGTCTGGTTGCCATCGGAAAGCACCCAGATCTCACCAAACTCACCAGCCCGACACAACATACGAGTCTCGGGGTTGACAATCGCTACCTGGGTGTTGACTGTTACCATTCCGCTATCCTGGATATGCAAAGCATTGGGGCAGTTCCACTTGTTGACAACCACTACATACCCTTGGCGCAGTGCAGCAGGATCCAGCCATAAATCAATAGACTCGAGCTGCATATAACTTCGGGAAGTGACTACCGGGTTACCGGCACATCCGTAAGACATGTTGATAGCAATAGTTTCCAGCCCTGTAGACCCGAACACCAGCCGCATTTGGTTGACAATTTCGGTATCAGCGCGGCCATCAGAAGTTACCAACAAGTTCTGCAGCTCATTGAGAGAATACCCCTTGGGCTTTATTACCTTACAGGCATGATCAAGCATTTGCGGCGTTGCGTAGCCATCTTTAACTTTGTACCTACTAGCGGTGAGGAAATAGGCCGAGGGGTGGTTGGCATAGTCCACGGGGCTCACTAAAATAGTCGAAGAGCCCACATAGATACCCAAACAGCATGTATAGAGAAACCCAATCCCAAGAATACTACGAACACATCCAATGATTGGGCGCGTAGAGGTCATTTGGCACGTTTCTTTTTGAATCTTGCACATGCCGAGAATAGAGGCATGCGACAGTTGACTAGCACTGAAATCATGATCGGGCGTGAAGTTGAGCCATACGAGTGCCGGGAAGTCTTTAGCCGATACTTTTGCGTTGGGAACAACATTCTTAACCGACATGCCAGCTCTAATCTTGACTTTAGCGGTATTGTGGAGCTTGATGACGGCAAGCGATTTGGACCGAATGTAACTGGTAACGGGCTTGGATTCCATAATGGCATGCGTTTCGTGGTTCCCCAATAGCAGGGTAGCGCCATACTGACGCTGGACCTTGAGAAGACAGGATACGTCCTCACCTAGACGGTCAGTGTTGACGGTGTTCATAGGAATAACAGTGATGCCAAGGAAAAAGCACGCCAGCACCGCCGAAACAAACTGCTCGCTGTGGGTGTACATGAGAATAGCTACCTGGCCGCACCCGGCCCTGAGATGATCCTTGAGGTAATGGTACACTGCTGCGACCTGCATATCGAGTTTAGCCCAGGTCCGCTCGAGATTATTTTCTTGGGCTCGGAGGAAAAGCGAAAGATACGCGAGCTCATCCGGCTGGCGTTTTACACGGTACTGGAAAAGATGTATGATGCTAGGGAACGAGTCCATGGGGGTAGCTGAGCGGTCATCCAGGACATTATTGCGCATATCGACACCAGAATACTGCAGATCCTGAGGCCCCAGCGAGTCAGCTCTAACATAAGAAATGCTGGGTGACCAGATTCCGCCCGCCGGGTCCTGGCCATGGGGGATGTTTTTGATGGCGTCATCGATATTATACTTGACGTGGAACGACTGGAGCTGGCCATTTCTAACGTATTTCCGGGCCATTAACTTGGCAATCTCGGGCTCCCCCGACCGCCTAACTCGCGGTGTCACGTCAGGTGCTGTCGCCAACACGCAGTATACCGTAAAGTCGTGCACTGACTTGAGCACGGAAATCACCTGCAAGCACATTTCATCAAGCATCATATCCCGCTGAGTCTCCTTGCCAGTACCAGCATACTGGACTGGTTTCGCTAGCGGAGTTTCAACAATCGCATATGAAAGAAGACGGTCGCCTACCGGGATCTGGAAGAGGCACGCTTCCTTGACTTTTGGAACACTCGTGGCAATGGTGTATGCAAGATGTGGCGCATAATAGTAGGTTATTGATTCTAGGTTAGGCTGGTCTAAGGGGTCTATGTTCTCCAGCTGGTGCTGATGCTGGGACTCGCCCATTTGATCCTCTGTATCCTCCTCCTTTTGTATTAATCGGTCCTCTAATAACCCCAGCATGTAAACCTCTCCATTGTAGACGAATCCCAAAATACCCGTTCTGAGGAAATCCATCCTCAATTTGCCATCGCGGTCATAACAATGTGCATGAAATGTCTTGTCGGTGTCCTCAGCAAGCCCCCAGAACCCACCTGAAATACTTGGAGAGTCGATCCAAATCTCGCCAATTTCATCTTCAGGACAGAGGATGTTGGTTTGCGGGTCCACAATAGCGATTGTAGAGTCAGCGAGCGGGTTGCCGAACGGTCCCAAACTGAGCGCTTCGCTGGTAGAAGAGGTCTGGGAAAACTCGAGTTTGTTTGATTTGATTCCTTCTCTATCGAGCCAAATCACGCCCAAATCAGAGGGGCCCGCACTCGAGGAGGCCTCTGTTTTGATCCAGTCGCGCATGGCGATAACCATGCCACCATGTTCAGTAAGGGTAAGCATGGGAGACACAATATCACGGCCACGTTTGTTGCCCAAAGGCGAGAGCCAGCGGTCGGCCAAAGCCAGCAAAAACTCGGTATCCACCTGGCGGGCATCGACGAATGCAGAACGAACACTAGCCAAATCGACCTTGACGTGTTTTTTGAAGTTACGCGTGGCATTAGGATCTGATTGATAGTTGAAGCATACTTCCTTGAGACTAGACGAGTCGCTGAGCAGCACCGACATGCGATATTTGGAGATGAGATGCGCGTAAAGGCCCGGGACCACCATAACACGTTTAGGGATAAAAAACGCCTGGGTACCGGCATAAATAGTATGCAAAACGCCGAATATGAGACCCGTTGACCGTCTTATATCCAAGCTGCAGATTAGCTTGTCCTGGGAAGTTTTCCCTCTGGCCTCCCTTGCGTCCTGGGCCTGGTATACGGCAGTAAGGCACGACATTTGGTGCAAAATGGTACGGTGGCTCATGACCACACCTCTAAACTCCCCCACAGGCGAGATTCCGTAGTCGATATAGGCCAAGTCGGGGACCTGAAGTGCCGGGAGCTCTTTTTGTTTGTACTTGTCCCAATCAGTGGTTCGCCACCAGGTAATATTAGACAGTGACTGAAGGGATTGGTTGGTTTTCACCCGTTTGTATGTTTGGTCGCTGGTTAGAATCAGGTGACACTGTGTCGAAAACAGGATTTTCGGTAGCGCTCCGAGGTACTCGGGCTGAAAAGGTACTGCCACCAGTCCGGCCAAAAAACAGCCCACCATGGCCACAATAAACTCAAAGGGCTCGCTTTCAAAGTAGAGCAAAACGACCCTGTCGCCTCTGAAAAGCCCACTTTTCTCCCGCAGTTCCTGTGCAATGCGTTCACTACGGCTGGCGAGTTTGCCCCAAGTGATGGTCTGGACCTCTTTGCCCTTGTCGCCCAAAAGGGTGAAAGCGGTCATCTCTGCGTTGGTTTTGGCGCGATGCCTGAGAATACTCGGCAGATTATCGAATTTTGTGAGGCGCACATTGCGGTTCAAAGGGTCGCTGCGGGCTGTTTCGGGCACCCCGCGGGGCAAGATGGGCTGCTGCAGCGGGGGTAAACTCTGCAAATAACTGAGCTGCGGCGAGAGCGACAGTTGCTGTTGGAGCGTCCGAGTCTCACTCTGTGGACAACTAATAATAGAAGACTGGCGATTGTGCGAGATTATCGATTCTGTCGGCTTGATAGATTGGGTCTCGACCTGCTCCATCCATTGAGCGAGTATTTGCTCGCGGTGCTTGCGATACCCCTTTGCGGTGATATCGCCTTCATCTAGCTCTTGCTTGAGCGCTAAAAGCCCCACAGCTATATCCGAAGGCGCTCCTTCAGGTATCGAGAGATCAATATCCATGGCGCGGATGGACGTGGATGACCTAAGCTGAGCCTTTCAAAGGTTCACCACAACTCTCCACCCAATCGACCCGACCACCCTCAGACCCCAGCAATGATCTCGCGTGTTCTTGCTGTTTCTAATCGATTACCGGTAACCACCACCCTCAACTCTGATGGAACATTTAAATTTCAATTGTCCTCGGGCGGTTTAGTATCAGCATTATCCTCCTTGCATGAACTCGATATGCTCTGGATGGGTTGGCCTGGAGTCGAGGTGCCCCCAGCACAGCAAGATGAGTTTGAGCAAACGCTGCTCGATAAATACCAGTGCGGCCCTGTTTTCCTCGACGACGACCTCGCAGACAAGTACTATAATGGGTTTAGCAACTCAATTGTCTGGCCCCTTTTCCACTATCACCCGGGTGAAATGTCCTTTGAGGACGATTTATGGGACGCATACGTCTTGGCCAACCGCTGTTTTGCTAAACAGATTGCCAAACACTATCGCAAAGGAGACCTTGTGTGGGTCCACGATTACCACTTGATGATTCTGCCGGCGATGATAAGGGAAGAATTGGCGGCTCTGGGGCATACCCAGGACGTTATGATTGCCTTTTTCCTTCATATCCCTTTCCCAAGTAGCGAAATATACCGTGTACTGCCGGTCCGGTGCGAGGTTCTGTTGGGGGTCCTCCAAAGCGATCTGATTGGGTTCCACACTTATGACTATGTGCGTCATTTCCTCAGCAGTGTAAACTCTGTGCTTCATTTCAAAACCACCCCGGTGGGTGTGGAGTTCCGGAACCGGTTCGTTTCAGTGGGGGTGTTCCCAATTGGTACCGACCCACAACGGTTCCTCGATGGGCTTAAAAAACCCGAGGTCAAGAATCGCATCCAGACACTGCGCACCGCATTTGGTGACAAGAAAATCATGCTAGGAATCGACCGGCTCGATTATATCAAGGGGCTGCCCCATAAGTTCAACGCATTCAACATCTTCCTCACTGAGCACCCAGAGTTTGTTGGCAAGGTTATTTTGGTCCAGGTGGCTGTGCCCTCGCGTCAAGATGTTGAAGAGTACCAGAACTTGAGAGCTGTGGTTAACGAGCTGGTTGGCCGGATCAATGGTAAATTCGGGTCCGTCGACTACACTCCCATCCACTTTATTCACCGCTCAGTGGATTTCGAGGAGCTCTTGACCCTCTACTCTATCTCTGATGTATGCGTTGTATCCAGTACGCGCGACGGTATGAACCTGGTTGCATACGAGTACACCATGTGCCAAAACAACAACCACGGCCAGCTGATTTTGTCTGAATTTGCTGGTGCTGCTCAGAGTCTAAACGGGTCCCTAATTGTGAACCCGTGGAACATGGAAGAAATGTCGCAAGCGTACTACAAAGCACTTACCATGCCCGAGGACAAAAAGATTGAAAACCAGAATTTGCTTTACAAACAAGTTACAAAGTTCACGACGCACTTTTGGGTCACTTCGATTGTCAAGGAGATTCAGCGGATCCACAGCGAGAGAGAGAATCGTGAGAGTGCCTGTTAGAAGTGGGGTGTCTAGGTTAGTTTATTTTATTTATATGAGACGATTAGGCTGGTGAGGTCCTTGGGTTGTAGTGGGTCTGCAGTGGGTCTATAGTGGGTCTCTATGTCTACCGACCCACCTTTTCCTCACAACATTTACCACATGGGTTCTCTATATGCTCTGGTACTGGGCGTTTTTGATCCTATAAATGGCTATATCTATAGATTCATGATGCTCGTTTACCATATTTATATCTCTTTCCCGCACTTGCCCCTCGTTCGTAACATCATTGAGCTCTGGCGACCATATCTACAAGAAAGCTACAAACAGCAAAACCCATCTATCAAAGAGCTTCGAACTATAGAAAACAGTCCAAAGACTATCGCTACGTCTCTTTCATTAACCAAGGGGGGCCCGCTGGAAAAGCAGATCACTTGTCTTTGTGAGGATGCAACTCAGATCCTCGTCTGGGCCGCCCAAACTCGACCGGTCGAGAAATTGATTATATTTGACAAGTCCTGCTTATTGAGCATCAATGGACAGGAGCTGCACCATACCATTGCAGCGGCTTTGGACAAACTTCCGAGTGCTCTACAACGCAACCTAAGCACACGCTACGCTAGTCAATCCGGCATTATCATGGACTTGGACGTTATATTTACTGATCCCAACGATTTCAGGCCTGAACCAGTCGACTTGTTCATTTCGTTTGACGGCATGTTTCATGGGTATCCTCTAGTGGGTCTTTCCAATGCAATCATCTTTACTCCCTATAGAAGATGCCGTGCTAGTCACAGGCCCCAGCTATCGGAGTATACGAGTGCGCTTGAAGTATATGAGCAGGCAATGCAAGGCAACTCCTCCTTGCCCGCCACTTTTTAGAGTTAACAAGACATGAAACCCGAGAGCGCATCACAGTTGGTATTTCTCGGAAAATGAGGACCTTATAACCCGATACTTTTGGCTAGTTCAGATAGTCGGTGTATCTGGAGCTCCAGCAAAACAGAGCCACTATCTGTCCACTCTGCTCTATTTGTTGCACAAGCCGGCAATGCTCCCCCATTGTTGAAAGAAATAAAGAAAGTTCAATACGATAGTTCACATCTACCTCCTAGTAAACTCCAAGTACTGAACTAGGATCTATTACTGCCCCGTGAGTGCCTCATCACCATGGTCCACCATAGAGCTCGACTCTGCTCACATCATCATGAGCCTAGAACAGCGAGGTGTATTTTACTTTGACGACACTGGAGACTATCCAGCAGAATTATTAAAGGCTTTCCAGCACTCTTCGTGGTCCGAAACGTCCAAGGAATTCAGGTCCTCGCTCAATGAGCTACAAACTCGGAAATTCAAGCAGCTATCGCTTATATCCATGGCTATAGACACCAAATCTCTGCGCTACGGGCATGTTTCTCAGCAGCTGGATATCCCAAGCAAAGAAGTCGAGCTTTTTCTCGTGGAGTCACTGCTCGATAAGGCAGTCGAGGGTAAGGTCAATGCTGCTGATGAGACCCTTTATATTTATTCATGTGCTACCCGTAATTGCAGCCCACAACAAGTAGAGGAAGCCACAAAACTGCTTGATTCTTTCATGTCGAGGCTAGAAGGAACTATACACGCCAATATGGCTCGACTTAAAGCGGAGGCTCAGCAGGGGCTGGTAAAAAAGCGGAGTCTAGGAGACGAGTAGCTGTGACTAGCGATAGGTTGGAAAATAAATAATATATAAAGAGTGCTTCTCTAGTTTAATTGTTCATATAGAGAAGGTGAATCCAGTGACAGTTTGCTTTTGCCATCGACTAATGGCTGTGTCCAGGCTAATCGCGGAGGACATATGGATAAATTCACAAATAAATATCATTTCGGCTTGGGATCCGGGCTGTAAAAGCACTTTCGCACATGGCGGCGGGCCCTATAGTTGCCCTTGTGAGAATGAACCCACCCATTAACCACATGGAGCTCTATTGCCCTCTGCTCGAGCCATTGGTGTGTATTGCTGTCGAGAAGCCAAGATTCGGCTTCGTTAAAGTGCCACTGTGGAGGAGGCCGCACGGAATCAATATCTTTTGCAACATGGTGGAACCGGTGTCCAAACCCTCCTCTCTTGGGGTTAAGCACTGATATGAACCCTACCGGCTCCCAAAACCGGGAAGTCAGGCCCTGTCGCTCGATTTCAAAAACTTCTACCTCGCGGATCACCTCGAGATCCGAGAAACTAAACTGAGACTGCAAAAGCCGGTAAAAATAGGGGAAATATCTGGTCTCGCGGATTTTCTCCTCAATCTCCTCCACCTCGGCAGCCAATTCATCCAGGTGGGAGCGTACTCCCGGATGCATTAGGCACACTACAAGCCACCCAGCGAGTGCGAAAACGGCCTTGAGAGGTACATAGTTGGAGACGGCAATTGCCACACCCAGCAGCAAAATGCAAAAAATAAATAACGCAGAGCTCTCATGCGGGTCACTGAAATCACCAAACGTTTCCTGCATGTGGTCAATCCATTCCAGTAGCCCCACCACGTTTGATAGTGACGCCTGCACTGATCGCAGCATATTCACCAGATCTTTCTCGCCCTGCTCTTGCTGGTCAGGCATGGGGGCGACTTCGCTATTGAGATCTCTTAGACGCTGCGTGTGAGCCCGTTCAGGGTACATATACCGCTTTGCGTATTGCGGGATAAAGGTAGTGCCCAGTATAAACACAAAGGGGATGATCAGCACTGTTTGAGGCCGCATACAAATCATTGTATATAAAACGAGACCCGAGAGGGTAAGGCTGGGCTGTCTCCAGCTGAGAAAGTCGCCTGGAACCGCGGAAAACTCGGCGAATCGGGACCCCCGCACTGCCAGGTTGCGGAGTGATGAGATGATCGATACAAGGCTGAGCGCAGGAGTATCGGCAATTGCTTTATTTCTACTCAGCTGTACGGCTGTCTTTGCAATAGCGTGACGCAAGTACCTGTCAAAGACATGTTTTGGACGCCCTTGCTCCTCCATCCTTTACAAAGTGACTTGGGATGACTATAGCGAGGCTTGGGACTAGGGTCAGTAAATCGATGCGAGGACTATCTGGGAGGTGCACTAGTGTGTGGAGATGGGGGAGGGGACTAAGATGGAGACATAGTGAATAGAGGTTTGCACAGTCAATTACTGGGAAACTGGAAGTTCCGACTTAGATCATTAAATAAGACAAATATAGGCTATGTACAATTAAAGGGGGACGTATAGGGTCATTGAGGTGACTGCTGAGGTGAGTGCACCGAGTACACCGCTCTCATTTACCATCTCATACGGCTCTTGCGAGAACTTCCGTAATTCTTGTTGTATTGAGGCCTGCGGCTACGCTGATTCTCCCAAGTTTCCGCATTGGAACGGCTCAAGTTGAGCTCTTCCAACTCATACAATTGGGCAAAGGGAAGCATATCATCCAAGAACTGACGAGGCTGGACCGGATACTTGCTCTTCAACACAGTCATGTACGACATGAGCGAGTTGATGATGGTATCGGGCTCCTCGCTCTCGCGCACGCTAAGAGGAACAGTCTGAATAAACGTCTCGTGGAATTCGGGATCGCTCTTGAAGGTGGAGAGGGCGGGCTCAATGTTTTCGCGTCCAAGAGATGCAATATACTGGCGGACGTGGTTGGTCAAGTAGAGTGAAGACTTGCCCTTGTTGCCAATACGGGCAGTACGGCCGATACGGTGAATATAGCTGGGCACATCAGGAGGTGGGCCCACCTGGTAAACATGAGAGACACGAGGGAAATCCATTCCACGAGCAATGACATCGGTGGTCACCAAGATGGCATCATCCTGGTTACGGAACTTGTCGCTGAGCTTTTGACGCGTTGCTTGGGTCTTTTGGCCGTGGATCGCCATCACAATAGAGTTACCACGCTGTTTAGGCAACAGTTGGTACAGGACCTGGGCATAGTTATCGACCATGGCAACAGTAGGCATAAATACAATTGCCTTGAAGTTTCCGGTACCCTTGTTCTCGTAACTCTCGCAAATCTCCTGGGCAACTCCCTCATAAATCTCAGCCCAGTCTTTGGTGGTAACAACAGACTGGTCAACCAACTCATTGGCAGTAGGCTCATCCTTGGAAATGGTATCGATAAGCTTTACGCGATCACCAAACTGGTCCGAGGCGAATCTGCGGACATTACGGTCGGCAGTAGCACTGAATAAAAGCAATGGAACCTCGCGGTCTTCGGAGGTGACGCTATCGATGCGATCACGAATCTTGCGCAACAAATTTTCAAATCCAATGTCCAAGAGACGATCCGCTTCATCGAATACACGGTAAATGAGAGAATCGAACTTTTCAAGTACCTCCTCATCCTCAAGAATATCATCAAGACGTCCGGGGGTAGCAACCACAATATCGCAGCACTGCCTGCCGGGTCTGAAACCACCGTTACGGAGCTGCTCGCCCTTGGAGAGACCCCCTACAAAGCACTGAACAGAGACAGAGTGAAGTCCACCGTAATCGAGGATCTTGGAGATTTCATCGGAGATCTGCTGAGCGAGCTCACGGGTGGGACTGATGATTACTGCCTTGACTTTGTTTTTGAGGCTCTCGTCCTGTTTTGCCTCGAGCACTTTTTGGATAGTGGGGATGGCAAAGGCGGCTGTTTTACCGGTACCAGTCTTTGCCCGCACTACGACACTCTGATCGTTGAGAATAGGCACCAAAGTTTGGGCCTGGACGGGAGTCAAACTGGTATACTTGCGGTTATATATCAGAGAGTTGACGAGTGGAAGGCTCAGGAGCTTCTTGTCAGCCAATGTTTGGGTATTGACGTCCGAGTGGGCAGCAGCAGCATCCGCGCTGGCTTCAGCACCGGCCTCAATCTTGGTGCACAAGTCGGTCCACACAAGGTTCTTGATGGCTTCTTTGTCGAGCTCGTAGTTGGGTAAACCTCTTAGCCCGTCGTCCTGATGCCGTGTTGATCTGTTTCGTTGGATCAGTTTGGAATCTTCGGCGTCCTGCTTGTAATTCTGGCGTGGCTGTCTACGATTATTGTACTGATCACCCCTGTTGTACGAGTTGCCGCCGTACGAATTATTATTGTAGTCATTGTTTCTCTTTCTAAATTGGTTTGGACTGGAACCGTTCGTACGGGAACCAAATTTCTGATAAAGCCGAACGACCTGTAAAGGTCGGAATTTCAGCATTTTTTTGTACAGTGAAAAAAAAAGTATCAGATGACAGTCCTCCCATATATATAATAATAAAAAATAAAAAAAAAGTCTGGAAAATCAGTCCCATGGTAGAATATCCCGGTTAGAGGTGAGTTGGTAACTGATAGCAAGCGAGCAAAGAGCTTCAATCATAGTTGCTGAAGGAATAGCAGAACCTTTAAGATGCTTCC